>SNQJ01S0095883.1:30928-51376 GCA_010110895.2 Picea sitchensis
ACCAATGACTTCTTGGACTTTGCTGAAACAAAGTCTAAGTCAAATTCTTGGAGGATGACTATCCATCTACTGATTTTTCCACCTATAACTCGTCATGTCAACATGTACTAGAATGGATTCACGACAGCAATGACGGTGGTCTTACGAAACAGAACATAGTGACGAAACTGTTGAACAGCATGAACTGTTGCCAATGCAAGTTTTTCGATATGAGAATAATTGAGTTCTGTTCCTATGAGGCCTCGGCTCAGGTAATAGATCACGTATTGTGAAAACGAATCATCTTCCTGAACTAAAATCATGCCTATGGTTGACTCTGCGACAACTAGATATAATAAGAAATCTTTGTTATAGTTAGGTGGTCGTAGTAGAGGTGCGGTTGTGAGGGCGTGTTTTAATGCATCGAAATATCATTGAGTGGATTCGTCCTAGAGAAAAGGAACATCTTTCTTTAGTAAATGCATAAATCCCTTGGTGATTTTGTCATAGTTGGCGATGAAGCATTGTAAGAAGTTTGCCTTGCCTTGTAGACTCTGAAGTTGTAAGATTGTGCATGGGGGGGGAAACTGGATTATTGCCTCCACCTTAAGAGGATCGACCATGATCCCAATTGTTGATACGATGAAACCTAACAAACGTCTTGATGTTACGCAGAAGCTGTACTTGTTTGGATTCAAGCGAATCCTGAAGTAGTGACAACGTTCAAACATTAGACTAAGGTGCATGGGGTGATCCATTCGCTTGCAAGAGCGTGATGCTAAATCATCTAGATAGGCCTCGACTATATGCTTGAGGTCATGAAATGCAAAAGACATGGCTTGCTGGAATGTGGCTCCAGCATTTTTAAGGCCAAAAGGCATCTTATGATATGCGAATGTACCCCACAGACAAATGAATGTCGTTTTGTGTTGGTCTTCAAGTTTGATTTGGATTTGATTGTATCTCGAAAAACCATCCATGAACGAAAAGGCTTCACAACCAGCACATTCATCAATGATCTGGTCAATGAATGGTGTTGGAAAATTATCTTTGGGACATGCCTTGTTCAAATCACAGAAATCGGTACATACACGAATTGTGCCTTATTTTTTATTGACTAGCATGGGGTTTGACACCCATTGAGTCAAATGAATAGGATAAATGAAACCTGCCTTTAGCAATTTCTCAACCTCAATCTTGATTGCTGTTGCTTTCTTAGGATTGATTGGATGAATTTTTTGTCGAACAAGCTTGGCATCAGGATACGTTGTGATTTCATGTTCAACTATTTTTGGATCGATACCTGGCATTTCCTCGTAAGACTAGGAAAAAACGTCGCGGAATTCTTTGAAAAGATCCGTGTAAATTTGAATCTCTTCGGGGGAGCAATCCGCTCCAATGAAGACATTCTCCACAACGCCAGGGTTTCAGGAGATGTTGATGGGTATAGTTTCAGTGATAGTTGCCATATTACCCTCAACATAAATTTCCTGCGTAGCTAAGAGATTAATAGGACATGGTTGATCTCCCGTCATGGTAATAGTGAATTATCCTACCTCGATTTCACTTAACTCTGGGAGGAAATATGATCTGTGATGAATATCTTCCCAAGGCTTGTCCGGACTAGTCATTGCTTCGATTACTGCTTCGTCAGAAGGCAAGACTAAGTCTAATGAATCGATGTTAGCGAGAGAACCCTGAGCCCAAATAGGCTATATAAGTGGATCCAACTCTTGTACCGGAGTCGGATCAGGGTTAACTGAGGCTTACTGGACTAAAGAATACACTACCTCAATGGCTGACAAGGGCATGGACATGTCAGGGTGCCCTGTCTCATCCATTGTGGCTGATGGGGAAGGAAGAATCCAAGGATCCTCAAAGTAAGTCCCGCGGAACGAAGAAACTTGAAAAATCTCAACCTTATGGTGATTAGATATAAATTTGACATCGTCATGAGGAGGTGGGTAATCGAAGGTACCCATCAAGGACGGGCACAAACCAACTCCTACATTAATGACACCTGGTTGAGGATTATCAATCATAGGGACCGTGGATGCCCCCAAAGCTGGGTCAGGCCTGGAGAAAGATAGTTGATCAATGGTCACTATCCGACCCTCGTGTGGAAACAACAAGACTTAGAAAACTGTAGCAACCACAGCTTGCATAGCATAAGTCCAACTCCTTTCCTAACAATAGGTTATAGTCGAGGGGAGCATCGACTACCTCCACTTCGACACACACAGTTTTCCCTCCTAACTGCACAGGGAAAGAAGGAATGATGCCATGTGGTTGGAAAGAATGACCATCGAAAGCAGTGAGGAGAATTGGTGAAGGAGACAAAGTGGGCTAGCCAATGGCCTTCCAACATGCTAATGACATAACGCATGTCGAGGCGCCCTCGTTGACCACCGTGTGGAAGATATTCCGTGTAAAAGTTTTCGTGGGATGAACCACTACTATTTGAAACGCTACATGGTAAGGCAGACGAGGTTTTAAGTTAGTTGTATCTAACATGATGGTACCCAGGTTACAAGTCTTAGTAGAGCCCAAAGCGGTTAACAAGGATTTTCTCTGAGTAGGGTAGCTTTGGAGGACCTCCAAAGCAGACATCGCACAAGGGGTTTGTGATAAATCCTCCATCACAGAGTAATTCTGGGTGGCCCTTGCATTTGGGTTGTGAGAAGATTTTTTAAATGCACCCTTTGGAATGTGTGTCATTGTTTCTCCCAACGTCTTCTCGATCTGTAGAGGAAGAGATGGTAGATCATCTTATTTACCCTTCTCAGAAGCACTTGGTTTACTATAGTCGTGCGCTCTAGTCATTATGAAAGCATCACCCCTAACCATATATACGTTCGTGGATGAGGGATTATTTGGAGGAGGGCAGGTTTCTTGGCTGCCCCCTTCTTTGCTTGTAGAGGCTTGAGTTAAATTTTGCCCATGTTCAAAGGGATTATTCAACATTGCCTGTTGTTGCTATGTGAAAAACTTTTGGGCCTCTGCAAGTCGAGGACAAAGATGGGTCAGGTGGTCTTCCGCACACAAGTTTCATGGATACCTCGCCTTTCATTTTTCTGTAGTGTCCCCGCCAGCATTATCAGTGGGTTTTTTATCCCCCTTACCCTTCTTTCGTTGTTTTTTCTTCCCTTCAGGCTGATGGGTGGCCTTTGAGTTAGTAGACTGCACGGAGTGTACGTCTGACATTTGGGTATGGGGAGTATCCAAAGAAGTAGTTTGGCTGGCCGCTGTGTGTTGTATGGATAACTATTGCAACTGTTTTGTCAATTGCTCAACGGGCTTGGTTTGTGCTGAACCAACAATACCATCGACATGTGGTCCAACTCTCTGTCTAGTTTTATCCAGTATCAAACGTGGCGCATCTGGCAAGATGTTGTATAATAAAACAGACTGAGAATAAATGAGCTCAAACTATTGAGCCCTCATGATGGCATCTTCTTCGGAGAAAACTCCAGAATTCGCGATGTCTTTGGATAACTGAGGGACCAAAGACTTAAGGAACCACTCAAGAAGGAATGCTGGTGGGACTCGTACCTTAACTAGACTCTTTCGGTGTCTCCACTCTCAGATATGATCAGAGATATGGTCCGCCGTTGTCTATTCAAAATTGGCGAGCAACTCTGTGCCAGCATCCTATCTCATAGGTAACTGGAAATGGTTAAGTAAGGCCATTGCCAGTTCGCCAAAAGAAGAGTATCTTGAGCGATAAAGCTCGATGTACCATTTCGCGGCACTCTCGATAAGAGTGCGTTGAAACAATCACAACTGTATGGAGTCATCTTTCAATGAGTTAGATGAACACCAAAGATGGAAGGTAGTCAGATGATCACCTGGATCTTCATTAGGCTTGGCCTCGAACTTTGGAATGTCCGAAGGCAACTTCGTTGGCATATGAGGCCAACATGGATCGTGACAAATAGGATCATTTAACAACCTTGTCAAATATGGAAAATGTAAAGTTGCCAGGAATGGTAGTTTGGGTTGCTGCTGATAACCTGGGAAAAAGGGTCCTAGAGTTTGACTGGCACTAGGTTGCCAGGAAAAGTTTGGCTGCTGGCCTGGATTCTAGTAGAAACCATGGCCCTGACCAGCGTAAGAATTTTGCATCTATGGAGACATCATTGGCTGATTTCCCATAAAGGACATAGGGTGTTGGGCATGCATCATGTTTGAAGGACTTTGGGAAGGATTACCCCATGCCAGTCCTGATGGGAGAGGCATAGTAGTCTGTCCAGGGTTCCATTGACTGTGGAAAGAATTACCCTAGAATGAAATTCCAGAGGAGGGAATGGATCCTTGTCCTGAGTTCCAAGGTCCTTCTATATGTGCCCCCTGCACAGGAATAGTACCCTGCACAGGAGTAGACTGTCCAAAAATGGGATTGCCCCCAGATGGGAAAGCGGTGGATGAGAAAGTGTTGTTACCAAATTTCCCATTCCAAACAAACAGTGATGAACCTACCAGCATAATGTGCGCAGGTGTTCCTTGACTCCCTGCTCCAAATAAACTACTGTGTGTAGGCTGCTTGGCAGACTGCTGATGCGGACCACCAAGCGAAGGGGAAGAAGGAGGGATATGACCTCCGGCATAAGGAAAAGCGTTAAAAGGGACAGGAGTGCCCCCAAGTTGACCTTGTAGAGGAGCGTTAGAGCTCCCTACCCCCAGACCCAAAGTCTGTAAAGTGGATTAGGTTAGTGTAGGACTTGTACCCGAACTAGGCATACCATATGAGAACGGAGGGCCTATCACACTAGGTGTGAAGGTGGTTGTGGCCGCTGCCATAGACGGGTTCGATCCACTGTGTGACGTAGTTGTGGATAATACCATGGTGGCTCAGACCGACGACGGTAAGTTAGGAGATGATTCCTGTGGTAGAAACTGTGGTGGGAATGGAAGAATTCCCAAAAGAAGTAACATCGTTTGTTTCCATAGCTGTGTGAGGCACTGTCTGGCGTTCTTGAAATTGGATTGGTGCAGTAAATGATGCCCAGATATTAGTGGTTGGGGTTTCAACTGAGCCAAAATTGGTGGTTGATTCCTTTGGGAGTTGTTCAGGCATAAAGGTTTGTAACCCGGTCACTTCAAAAGACCCTTGTTGGTCTAGCTTTCGCCTTAATGGTGGCAGGGGTGGCTCTAGGGTAACCGGCGGCAGGCCCAGAAGCCTTAGTGACCGGCGGAGCTGGGAATCCTCCACTATGTGATAATATCCAAGACACGCTAAGGTATTCTACATGTTCAAAAGTAACACACACTAAAAAGAAGCCCCTAAGAGATAAGACAAGCAATCACTAAACTATTTGGAAGAACAGTTACAACAACCAACACTAGAGCAACTTACCGGTGCAAGTGCAAATCGAATACGGAAGCACCCTCTGGGTATACTCTACAAAGCGTGGCCCTATGTCTATCCTAGGTACCATGGTATACACGCGCAGTCACCCGTGTATGTCCCTAAAAAGATTGGCAACTAGGTTTCCAGCATGCGAATAGTGGTGGGTACAGTCGAAAGTCGGGTAGACCACAATCAGCAGGGTATCAAGCCTGAAACCTATCAAGGGTATCGAGAGAAAATGGTCTGGAAGACAACTAAGGACCTCAAATAGATTCGAGACCCACGAAGCCTCATGGCAAATGCAAATGATGGAATCCCAAAACAAGCCCTCGATATGTGTTCTCCACTATGATTGGTCCAGCTTTGGAGGGGTTATCTCCGCTACCTTTCCACACACGACCTCGTGTTTATCCCCTATGTTAGAGGGGGCTCCCATATAAATTCCATGAAACTGGACTTAGACACTCCCTATCGCAGACTCTAATGTTTGGTTTTGAGTGGCCTTGAAGAGTTTCCTCTCCAACCTAATTCAAGGCCCTAATCCTGAACTAGTTTGTGAACCTTACAAACATAAAAGTCTAGTAGATTTTAAGATTAGAGTTGCTTTGAAGTATTTTTCTTACGTCAAGGGGTATGAAGGTGAAATTGATGATGTGTAAAGATGAAATCAAAAGTGAATGAAAAAAGATGGAAACAAAAGATTGTTACTAAATGCAAAATTTCAACAACTTTTCACAAAGATAGATTTCTTTTTCTTTTCAATTTTTCTAAGATTTTATACAACAAACATAAAGGAATTTCGCTCGACTATGAAATACTTATGCTCTAAATGCACTTCAAAAACTTATGAAATAAAATACTTCTCCCTAGCTAATGATGCAGAAACACACTCTTCAAACAAAGAAGAAAATGAAAAGAGATTTATTTATTTATTTAAGTACTAGTAAAGCAACAATGGGAAAATACCGACAAGCACAAAACCAAGAAAAACAAATTCTGGCTTAAAGCACAGATCACAAAGAATCAGAGTAGAGAATCACACAATGGCAATAAAAAAAAAACAAAAACAAAGACTCTCACGCTTGTCTAAAAACCATAAAAAAAAAAAAATTATTTTCTGTCAAATATTAACTGAGAAAAAACAGGCTAAGGGTAAGATGACCTAACCTACTGACTGTTCAAACCTAGACTCAAACACCTGAGAGCAATAATTCTCATCAAAGGAGGGGATGAATGCCCCACCCTGAACAAAAAGTAGCCTATCAAGCATGCGACTGTCACTAAAAAAGCATGCGTGCAAACGCGTGCTGAGTAGAGACAGGAAGCGTGTACACACGAGATTACCTTGTACAGGCCACGTGTATGTCTAAATTCTAAGACAAAAATGAAAATAGGTAGTCCAACCCAGGAAGAGGCCTCTGGTATTGACAACTAGGGTCCCTTGAAGGCTTGGATGCTCTTTCTAACAGAAAAGAAAAATAATGCAAGGAATAATAAAGTGAAAAAAGCAATCTGAGATAGGACTATGAACCAGCAAGACTCAGACAGGATTCCAGAAAACCCCTTGAGAATGTATAATTCTGACAGGGAAGAGGAGGACTGCCTCTAAATCTCTCTGAACTCCTACATGCTACTGCTATCTCTACAGCTAGCGTTCACACACGGGCTGCAAGAAGATAGGGCGCGGGTACAGTGTGCAGGCCTTCTGCAGGCCGCATGTACCTCTGTGTGTCTCGACAACTACCGTCAAGAAAAAGTCAGGGAAAACTGGTATGGAAAACTAGACTCCTTGCTAGCTCAGACCTTACAGAAAAAGACAGGCAAAGAATAACAGAAAACCTAATCCTTAAACTACCCAAAAAACTCAAATAAATCCAGAAACCCTGAAGAGTATTCTCCCTAGTATGGTCACCAATTCTGTTGTTGGGAAAAATACCCTATGGACTAGAAAACTAGGGTCAGACTTGCATGCAGATTTTGACCGAAAATAAATTACTTTTTTACCTACAACCCAAGACTTAAACCCCTCTTTCACAGTAAATGCATGGAAAAGGACCACTAACCTTATTACCGACATTTAATGTAGATCCTCCATTGCTCTTTGATTACTTTCTTGCGCTGCTCCTTCTACAGATGACCTGCACTCAAGACAAACAACAACTATGCATGCATGCTACTTCTCTACTCGAGGGTTAGAAATCAACCATAAATTAACCAAACCATAGACAATTCATGCATTGGGACGGGAAAAGTATTCTTTTTATTACTTAAAATGAATCAACTTACAATCAAAGCTGAGACTGGCCACCACTCCTTGAACCTGATCCTGGGATCCTCCTCTTCTGTCCTTCAACTTCTTTTCGTTAAATCTCCTTTGGCATGAGGAAAGGCTAAAGGGTTGGGACAATGGATTACGTAAATGGGCAGAGTTTCTTCGCTATATTTTTTCCTCCCTCAAATGATACCCCTACCCCTTCTTTTATATGATAGAAGGAGCTAGGGTTTTGGACGAACCCTCGACCATGCATGGTCGGGAGTTTCAGTTAACTGACCCATAGCTTTTTGTTCCATCGGCAACTTTCCTTTTTTCGTGCTTTGTTAGGTACATGTGGGTTGTAGTGAGCCAGCCAGCGTGCACACATGTGCAGTAATGGGTTAGGGCGCGTGGGACTTGACACAAGAGGATTTCCAAAGAGTTGTTCATCAGATGTTTTGGCAATGAAGGGATATGAGTTGGTCTGATGCTAGGTAAGCATGTGTGGTGCAATTTAGGGTTATAACACCTGGCCTAACACATCTTGAGTGAACTTTTTTAGTGGCCAGATTATCTGTAAATTCAAACCCTAATTTTGATTGGTACTAGAAAACTACAAAACCAGAACCAATACCAGAAGTACCAGTATATAATTGCAGAAGTCAAGTTTCAAGGAGTAAAACTTGGAATCTTCTGAAACAGTAAGCTCCAACAAATGCTCCTCGGCCCAATGCATCTCCTAGTAAGATCAGTTTCAATTTTTTAGCACTTTCATTTCCTTGTCATTTTCTTAGCTCTAGGTCAATATGTCTGCAAGCACCAACCTTGTTGACAAGATATAAGGTGTGGAAACTTTTTGTGCCTAGAAGTATAGAATTGGAATCATTCTTGAAGAGAATGACCTTGCAAAATTCATAAAAGAAAATGTATCGAAACTCAAAGAAGATGTAGCCAAAGATAGGTACAAGAAGGATATGATTAAGGATAAAAGAATAATTGAAGATTCCATTAAATACCACTTGACCCCTCAAGTGTATTATAAGAATACGCAAAAATACATGTTTGATTCCCTAACCAGAATGTATGAAGGAAAAAACATCAACCGGAAGATGAACTTGAGAACCCAACTCAAGAATACAAATATGAAAAAAGGAGAAAAAATTCAAGACTATTTCTCTAGGGTTTCTCAATTCAAGGAATAGTTAGAGGCAATTGGAGACAACTAATATGAAGATGAAATTTTGATGAAAACTCTTAATGGTCTCATAATACCTTGGGATTCCTTCATCCAAACTATTGGAGCAATAAAATAAAAACTTTAATTTGACAGTTTATGGGAAGAATGTGTTCAAGAAGAAGCAAGAGTGACCAACCAAGAAGTCGTCCTATTAAGAGATGAAGATCAATCCCTATCTTCTCATGCTAAGGGTGGAAACAAAAATTCTCATTTTCAAAAGTAGACCCACTTTCATAAATAATCTCACTCTCCAAAGAGATTCTAGAATATCATAAGGGTCAAAGAAAGGGAAAAGATTTCTCCTCTTATCAATGTTATCATTGTGATAATATGGGACACATTGCTAAGAAATGTCCTTCCAAAAGGGAAGAATAAAAGAGGAGAAATAACAAAATACATCATGCCCATGCAGTTGAAGATGATGAGCCATCCAAGAAGTTAACTAAAGAATAGATTGAAGAATATGTTTTTTGTTTCCGCTCTCTCGAGAACAGTGACACCTTGAGAGAATACTTGGCTCATATATAGTGGTGCCTCTAAGAACATGACAGGTCAGAAAGACACTCTCTCTAACCTTATAAAGAAGGAATTTTCCCAAAAAGTTTCACTTGGATATGATTATCAATACACTATAAAAGGAATGGGAGAATCCACCTACAAACTTGATTCAAGAACTCAGATGAGAATGAAGGATGTACTCTATGTAATAGGTTTGAAAAAGAACTTAATTTCTATTTCATCCCTATATAAGAAAGGTTGTAGGGTTGCATTGATAGATGGTGAAGTTATTATGTGGTCTAAAGGAAAAACTATAGAAGATGCAGTTGTTATTGGAATAGAAGAGGGTGGTTTGTACAAATTAAAAGGTCACTCGGATGTATCCTTGAATCACTCTACTGAAAGTTCTTGTGAACTTTGGCATAGCAGAATAGCTCACATCAACTACAAATCCTTACCATATGTAAGAAAGGTAGTTACATGTTTAACAAAATTAAAGGTTGATCATGAAGGTGTATGCAAGGGATGCCCACAAGGAAAGAACTTAAATAATCCTTTTCCAAAGAGAGACAATAAAGAAAAAGGAATATTGGATCTTATCCACTCAGATGTTTGCGGTCCAATTCCATCAACCTCTCTAAGAGGGTATGTATACTATGTATCCTTTATTGATGATTACTCTCGTAAGACTTGGGTTTATTTCTTGAAGTCAAAAGATGAAGTACTTGGAAAGTTCAAGGAATTCAAAGCCTTGGTAGAAAATATCTTCGAAAGGAAAATCAAGATACTCAGATCAAACAATGTAGGAGAGTACACCTCAAATGAATTTGGAATTTTTTGTAGAGATGTTGGGATTAAGAGGGAGATCACCACTCCCTATATTACTCAACAAAATGGTGTAGTAGAAAGAAAGAATAGAACAATTATGGAAGAAGTAAATACTATGATTCATGATCAAGATCTTCCAATGCACTTATGGGTTGAAGCAGCAAGAACAACAGTATATGTCCAAAATATATTATCCCATAGTGCACTTGGATTAAAAAATCTTGAAGAAATTTTCACCAAAAAGAAGCCAAAAGTAATCCATCTCAAAATATTTGGTTTTCCAGTATTTGTACACATTCCAAAAGAAAAGAGAAATAAGTTGGCTTGTTTATGAAAGAAGGGGATTTTTTTGGATACTGTGAGGTCTCTGTTTCAGGATTAATCCGTAAGTGTGGACATGAACCGATCTCCCTAGATCCACCTGGATCTAGAACAAAACGGGACAGAATAATACACTTTCCCTAGATCTAGCATATTGAATGAAATAAGAGATAAGGATCATAGACATACCTTATGAACGCTTTCCTTAGGTCTCTGTTGTTCCAAGATTTTCTTCAACGCTCTTGTGCCATTCAGTTCACAACAGTACAAACCAATCGAAGTAAAGGCAGATTAATATATTCAATAGCTAGTCTATACATATGATCAAGGAGTTATATAATAAAGTGACGTCATCTTTATGGGAAAGGGACATGTTACTGTATTGAATTAATTGAAAGTGAAACTTACAACCTGAGCTTTGATGTTGTAGGTCTCCTTTCGATGGCTCCTAGCTCTGACACAAACACTTGCTCATGCATGAAGAAAATCAACCACTTTTGATGACCTTGCTATTGTCTCTAGTTGTTGTAGCATCAGTCCTTCATACAGGCTTTCAATAATTCTCCAATCAATCTCTTGCTAGTTTGCTTCTAACATTTTCCATAAGCATTCCCCTCAATATATAGGAGAATATAGATTAGTTACTTGGATAGGAATGATCCCAAGATATCTGGAATGCTAGCACCTGAACAACCATTCGAAGCCAACTCATGTTTCTAGAAGATTCCCTTCTAGAAGGTTCAAGATTTTATCTTTTTCCTTCCTTTAGAAAATGTTCGCACCCAGACAGTTAGTTACAGTGCGAACCCTTTGCACCCCAACTTAATGCATCCTGCGAGAATCAGGCATTCTCGTAGGCAGATATATAGGTAGCCTACGAACATCCCTTAAAAGCATGATTTCTGGAAGCAAACAAATGTAACTTTTCTCAGGAAAGTGTTCTTAGTGAAGAGCTTGATTATCCATCATCATAACATCATCATAATGACCAAAATTATGGATAACAGAATGCCCCCCAAAGTTTGAGAGTGGAATCAGTGACAGTCGATAGACTTTGTAAGCTACATGTGTGTGTCAAAAACCAAGAGCACATCTAATCGGAAACCTGCAAACATCCAAGCATCAGCAGAATATCATGTATACCAATTCCTGAGGTAGGCATTCCCATACTCAGATCCTAGACTGATGACATCATAAACAAAGGTCATGGCCACCAATCATACACTGTGGATCCATGCAGTCATAATATAGCATAGCCACTTGAATACACTATGGATCTATGCGACAAATTTTCAGTCAAGACGACATAGCCATGAAATATACACAGTGGATCTATGTGTCGCAAATTATACATACTCCATCGCAACCTGGATCACTTAAGACAATATCCAGGGTCTTCGATCTCATCACCCAAAGTACGAATCTAACCACGTGATTACATGTGTCGAAGTCGAACATGGTAGAAACCACTTGATTACCGGTCATTGATGTAATCGTTAACAAGTGTGAGGGAAATCACCATTGATGTCAATGACTCCCAAGGTACTAAAGTACAATCCATCGATTGTGAATGAATGAGTTGATGTCAAACAATCGACAGAATCTTTCGATCAGGGGTCAATGATGTAAACCCACTGTCGAAAGCGAGGAAACTTGCCATTGAGGCATGCAAGCTCCAAGGTACTGAATGATTTATAAGTTTTAATTCTGGATAATGTGCTGAAGTCGACGGAAAAAAACTCGTCACAGGAGGGCCTTGATGTATCCCCCATCAATGACACGAAATGAGTAACATAGTTTGAAAGTGAAACAGAGCATGTAGAAATTGGACTTTGGACACAGGAAAGGCCGACACAAAGAGAATGGATAACTGCAGATGGCCGACTCAAATAGAGGTTTCAGACGGACTTCTCTTGAACATATGAATGACACGACCAATGATTTGGTAGCATTGACTCAAAGACGACACATGGAAAGACCTTGATATCAAATCGAATGAGAGACAAATGGATTACCCAAACCAGCTTTGAATGATGAATAGGGGGTGTCATGTTCAAGAGTGACACTTACTGCCAATTAACACAAAGATGAAACATATCCCTTTCCCAAATTTTCCCCCACCATTTCTGGCAAGTACCTCTTTATTTTTACACAAGCTTGAAGAGGATCACATATTCTTGTTGATATAAGCTCGTCCTTTGGACAAGTCCCTCGTAGTACTTTTAACAAACCCTAGGAAGGAGTGGTTCGGTCCCATTACGGGTTTGTCAATGTTTGTTTAACAAGTCCAGAGATAGTAAACTCGAAGGTTTTTTCAAGATTAAAGAGTTTGGAAAAAAAATTAAAAGAGAACTCTCTCAGTTCCTTTTTCGTACAATAGTCCAACGAGACCGAAAAAGGGTTAAACTATCGCTTGAAGGACGCATACTTCAAACACTTTATTGAGCGTGAAAATAGCAAGGTCGCTCGGCGATCTTTTCCTGTTTAGAGAGTCTGAAAAGAGCTTAAAGATAACTTCAGGGGGGTTCCTTTTTCGTATAACCACAACAAGTCCGAAAAAGAGATAAAACGATGCTCGATCATGTTCTTATGTTTTTCGCAAGCGCAATAACGGATAAAAGGCGCTCGAGGTTTTATGTCAAAACCATTGAAAACAATCAAAATCACACCACACCAAGGAAAAATTCTGTCCATAATCATCCATGTTTTGCACCTGCCAATCATTTCACTCATTTTCATATTAGTGATTAGGGTTAAATAATGAATAAACATAAAAAAACCACATTTGATATAGTAAAAAGTAATTAAAATGAGTCAATAACAAAATTTACCATATCATTTCACACTTTTACCACTTGAGTTCAAAAACCCTCATTTTACCCTCTACCTTCAGTGTCGATTTTCGGGATCTATGGGTGACCATTTGACCAGCCATCAGCAGCATTTTGGTAAGTTCTTTATTCCTTATCTTTTCATGGTTTAGAAATTCAATTTCATTGGTAAAAAGTTCAATTTTAAGTCAATTTTTTGAACCCTATGCGTGTGGAGTCATTCTCGCAGGTGGCCCATACGAGACCTGCGAGAATGACTCCTTCTCGCAGGTGGGCCATAGGCCGCCTGTGAGAAGTTTGCACTGTGCAAAGTAGGCCACCTGCGAACAACGCAGAATTCAAAAACTTATGCAACGTTTAGCCAATTGCAAGAATTTTATCTCATAAATAAAATCACTAACCATGTTTGTGTGTTTCTTATGCAGGTTACTAGCCACAATCATGGTGTTAGAGTGGCAGGAACGAGAGCACAAGGAGGACAATTCCAATGCCGAAAACCATCCTCCTACCATAGCCGCACTAAGAGACTGTGGTCTCTTAAAGTATTTCCTTATCCTGGGCATGAGAGCCCAAGTTCGATTATTGGAATACTTTGTCCAAATGTGGGATCTGGACCAACAAGTTTTTATCATGGGAGCCCATACATTGACTATTGACATCGAGGACATATGTTTCTTGACTAGGTTATCCAGGCGTGGGTCCTATGTCAGTTTGACCGGCAGCAAAGCAGGGGGTTTAAAGATGAGTGAATATTGCAACCAGTACTGTGTACCCGAGGCCGAGAGGAAGAAAGGGAAAGTGGCCATCTGGGGGGTAACTGATCTAACTCTTCACACTATTCTCTTTACCATTGCTCATATGGCAGGAAGTGTCGCTCCACATATGGCTTTCTAGAGCTATTCCTAGTACGCCATCGAGTGTACTGAGCCCCGGGTATTCAACTGGGCTGATGCAGTTTTACGCAATATCAAGAAACAGTTGACTAAATGCAGGCATGGAGATCTGAAGCAGTTTGGATATGGGTCTTTGTTAGTGTCCTTCTTTTTAGAGAGGGTCCCTGTGCTTCAATTACAGGCTGAGTGGCACTTTTCGGGTCCTAGGGATCCGAGGATGTTACGGTGGTGTCGGCTCATGGCCCGACATGTGGCAGGTCCAATCATCCGATATGATGATATTTTCTTCTACTGGTTGTAGAACTAGATGCTGATGGTGGACGACTATGCATATGTCAGGCTGGATTTCCGAGGAGATCCGGATTTAGCACTACCTGAGGATGCACAGTGGGGAGACCTCGGTAAAAAGTACACAAATTTTTTATTTTTAAATGTTTTTAAATGTTTTTGAATTTTTATTATATTTAAATGTTTTTGTTTTATAGATTTACCCAAAGACTAACACCAAATACTTTTTGATAACACAGACGTTGGACCATATCAACCTGTTGGCAGTTCTCCTATCTAGCGACGAGGAGAGGCAGCAGTAGCAGTTCCATAGTACGTCGAGGATTATCTGACGGTGGAGCAGAATTTAGAGGGCTTGATGGCAGACGTTCCAGATATGACTCTGGAAGACATTCCATGACATGATCAGCGTCACACTGTGGGAGTCTCTGCATCTATGGGTCGACTTCTCCACAGAGTTGCTAGGACATTAGTGTGTTATCATGAACGTCATCTGTGACGTCATTATGTAGAATCCAGGAGCTTCAATTTTTGATATTTTGGTCTTCGGAAAAACATTTTGTAAAAACAAACTCTTTTGATCGTTATATATATACACGGCTTCTACCGGTTTCTTTACATTGTGTACATTTTAATGTGTTTGATTTATAAATGATTTAAATGCCTGTCCAATACATAATTAGCTAAAGCATCTGTTAATGTATTAATACATCTAGGAATATGTTGATATTCAATGTGATCAAAATACCGTTCCAAGAGGTGAATCTGCAAATATACCCTTAATAAAGTAGGACTTCGAATAGAATATACATTACTGAGCTGTAGTACTACAAGCTGCGAGTCAAGTCGCACAACCAAATGATGAATTCCAAGAGAGATAGCATCAACCAATAATTCAACAACGGCGCTATACTCTGCGATGTTGTTGGTTGCTCAGCCAAGACATATACCTCATAGAGATATGAGTTCGTTTGTCGGGGCATAGATTGCCCATGCAGCGGAAGCTAAGTTCCGAGTACTACGACTAGATCCATCAGAGAAGCCAATATAAGGAAGCGAATACTTTGACATCTGGCAATCAAACACAACGTCACGTAAGGGCAGAGACCAGATAACGTCAAAAGAAAAACTAAAGTAACACACACACACACAGTATGATACATAAAATACAAGTACTCATGCACAAATAACTCATGCGTAGTACTTCTTCAAGTACAACCCATTCCTGGGTTCACTCAGAGGTACACCATCATAATCAACTAGCTCATACGCTCCTTTTTCCAAAACTTTGCTAACAATGTAGGGACCACGCCACATAGGTTCAAATTTCCCAGCTCCTAGGACATCTTTATCCTGTTCATATAGAAGAACAAGATCACCTTCAAAGAAAACACGAGGCTTGACATGCTTGTCATATTGTGCCTTAACGCTTTTCTTTTGGGCTTCTATTACTAAAGTGGCATCACGTCGGGTCTCGTCTAATCGCATCAAATACAACAGACGTTCCTCTTTAGCATAAGTATTAGGTAAGAGATCTATAGCTAGCTTCAAATAAGGTATTTCACATTCTATTGGCAGAATGGCTTCCATGCCATAAACTAATCGAAAGGGTGTAAATCCCGTAGTAGATTTAACAGATGTCCGATATGCCCACAATGCTAAAAACAACATCATGTGCCAACTGGTTTTATGTATTCCTATCATCCGTCGAATCATATTTATGAGAACCTTATTGATGGCTTCGACCTGGCCATTGGCCTGTGGATAATAGGGTGTTGAGCTATCGTGATGAAGACCCAACTTCTTTTTAAGTTTAGACATCATATAATTCCTAAAATGACTACGATGATCGATAACGATAGCCTGAGGAACACCAAAATGAGTAATGACATGGTTGAAAAGGAATAACGCTACAGTCTTCCCAGTATTATCGAATGTCGGCATTGCCTCAGCCCACTTTGTAAAATAATCAACAGCTACAATAATATAAGCATGCCCCCCAGCTGAGTGAGGGTGACATGTCATGAAATCAATGCCCCATTTTGCAAAAGGACCTACTGAGACTACAGGATGAAGGGGAGTAGGATGCGACCGAATCTTCTGATTATAGGTCTGATAGGCATGACACTTCTGAACATCAGTAATGCAGTCATTGAACAAAGAAGGCCAAAAGTATCTTATACGTAAGATCTTCTGGGTAGTAGCATACCCAAACATATGACCACCACATGCTCCTGAATGGCAGTCATTCAAAGCTTTCTCAGCTTCTTCAAAAGTCAAACAATGCTGAAAGAAGAGTCAATGCCTCGATGGTAAAGAGTATCACCGAGGATAATATAATGACATGTTTGATAACGGACGCGACGTCATTCAACACTAGACAAAGTAGGCCGGAAAGTTTGAGTTTGGAGATATATAATGATATCTCTGTACCAAATATCGTCGGTACTGATAAGGAAAAGTGATTCATCCGGTAATGAATCAACTGCTACGTTTTCCGTGGCAGAGTGGGGAAAATCACAAATTAACTCAGCAAAAACTAAGGATTTCTTCGACGTGGCGCGATTGAATTCCAAGTCGAACTCCTGGAGAATGACAATCCACTTGGAGTACTTGCCCCCCAGCAATTGACGTGTCAATATATGTTGCATGGGGTTACAATGTGAAATCACTGTAGTTTTTCTGGAGAGAATATAATGACGAAAACATTGAACTGCTTGAATAGTAGCCAAAGCCAGTTTCTCAACATGTTGGTACTTGATTTCCGTTGATGATAGACTTCTACTCAAGTAATAGATAACATGTTCATCGTGGTTATCATCTTCTTGAATGAGGACCATGTCGATAGTTTACTCGGAAGCAGCCAGATAAAGAAAGTAATCTCGACTATAATCAGGAGGGAAAAGAAGAGGAGCTTTTGTGAGGGACAACTTTAAAGCTTCGAAAGCGTTTTTGGCAACTTTATCCCAAACAAACTCTGAACCTTTCTTTAAAAGACAGGTGAAACCTCGGGTAATCTCGGCGTAATTCAGGATGAAACGACGAAGAAAGTTTTCTTTCCCCTGCAAACTTTGTAACTGGCACAGTGAAGAAGGAGGAGGGAGATTAAGAATCGCCTCAACCTTAATAGGATCTACCCTGATCCCTTGACGTGAAATAATGAAACCGAGAAGACGGCCGAAATCTATGCAAAAGATGCATTTATGAGGGTTTAAACGAATGCGATAGAACCGACAACGGACGAAAATTGCTCGGAGATGATTAGGGTGATAGACTCGACGTAAAGAATGAGCTGGCAAATTGTCCAAATAAGGTTGAACGATATGCTTTATATCGTGGAACGCATAATACATAGCACGTTGAAACATTGCACCTGCGTTCTTAAGGCCGAAGGGAAGTTTTTTGTAGGTGAAAGTACCCCAAGGACAAATAAAAGCAGTTTTATGTTGGTCCTAAGGAGCGATGTTAATTTGATTATAGCCGGAAAATCCATCCATGAGAGAAAAGATTTCACTGCCGGCACAGTCATCGATGATCTGGTCGACGAAAGGGGTTGGAAAGTTGTCTTTATGACATGCTTTGTTAATATCCTGATAATCAACACAAACATGTATACTACCACCTTTCTTATCAATCGGTACAGGGTTGGAAACCCATTCTATCAAGGCCACAGGATAAATAAAAGCGGCTTTAAGAAGTTTTTCAACTTCGAGTTTGATGGCTGCCTCTTTACGTGGATGGACAGGACGGAGGCGCTGCCGTACTGGTTTATCTCCAAGATACGTTTTTATCTCATGCATGACAATAGCAGGGTCGATACCTGGCATCTCTTCGTAACTCCAGGCAAAAATATCACGAAATTCTTTGAACAAAGCAGTATAGGTGACAATTTCCTCTGGAGAACATGAAGCTCCAATGTGAACATTTTCAACTATCCCAGGTTTAACTGAAATGTCAATGGGTATTGTGGGAGAAATATTGTTGAGGTTCCCTTTCGCAAACACATCACATGTAGATCTGGGAACGGTCGTTATGACAACAATGGTCGACGGAGTCGAAATCCGCTGGTAATTCTCGAGAGTGTGTTGTTCCAAAAATAGTATGGAACGATGATGCCCATCGTCCCAAGGTGTATCGGCCATGACGGACATGATCATCTCATCAGTGGGAAAGATAACATGGAAAGGATCAAGAGACAACTCCTCCAGCGAGGGAGTAGAGGGTTTTTCCGATTGAATCACATGATAAGCAGACTCAATCGGACTTAACATCATAACGTCGCCAAAACGAGGATGATCTCCTGGATCAGGGACTATCCAAGGGTCAAAAGACACCGGAAGCTCATGAGGAATGGCGGAGATCATATTAATTGAAGCAACTGATGGGCATATAATATCGGGTGGTGATGGTGTGGGAAAAGTACCCATTAATGAAGAGTCTTTTAAGAGACCGACTCCAACATTCTCGTAACCCAGTGGGGTTTTAGCTATAAATGGTACATTTCCAGTGCGAGTATCGGAATTAAAGAAGGAAAGTTGATCAACCGTAATGATCTTTCCTTGATGGGGAAAACAGACTACATGGAAAAGTGTTGATACAACAACGCGCATAGAATCTACCCAGCTACGGCCAAGAAGAAGATTATAATCTAAGGGAGCATCGAAAACTTCCACTTCAACTTGGACTGTCTTACCTTCGAGAGTAACAGGAAACGATGGAAGAACACCATAAGGCTTAAAACCTGAGCCATTGAAGGCTTTCAAAGTATTTTTTTATTCCGTTAAAGGAGGAGAGTCGATGGCTTTCCAACAAGTAAAAGACATTACACATGTAGAGGAACCCTCATCGACAACAGTACATGTTCTTGTCTGAGATAATAACTTGTATCTGAAATGCAAGCTGTGGGGGTAACCTTGGAACATGGTCTTCCAAGTCAAAGACTATCAAATTCAAATCTGTAGGATCAATGCCACCTATAGCTTTCAACAGAGCCCTTCGTTGCACAGGACAAGACTGAAGGACTTCAAGGGCAGACATCGTTGAAGGTGCTTGGGCCAGATCTTTGACAATGCTATATTTTTGGGCTTCACGAGCATGAGGATTGAATGCCAATTTCTTAATGACACCTTTCGAGGGTTGTAGGACTGTATCAAGGCTTGGTCATTCAAGATGAAGAGGACCGTTGGTAGGTGGAGGTGTGGAAGAGGGTTGTACCAATGCAGGAGGTAAATCGTCAATCTTCTCCTTAGATGAAGAATAGTCTTTGGCTCTAGTTGCAATGGCAACATCATTGTTCTTAGAATCACCGGTGCACAACAAAACATATGATGTCGTAGAAGTATATGGTTGGTCATGGATGACCAAAGAGGCATGTTGCTGAGACAAGAAGGGTTGGGACAAGACTGCTGGCATAGATGGTTTCGGCGTTCCTTGAAGGAACTTGTTGACTTCGACACGTCTAGGAAAATCCTTCATGTAGTGATCGTCACCATAGATAAGGCAAGGATATCGAGGCTTACGCTTATCCTGATCTTCAGCAGGCGGGGTTTTGGCTTGTTCATTTTGATTATTATTTTTACTCTCCTTATTCTTGCCTCTCCCGTTCTTTGATTTATTTTTACCGGTCGGTGTAGATTGAACAGCATTCACTTTAGAGGTTTTACCGGTGGGAGGAGCAGGAGATGGAGCATTTTGAACATTAGAAGATGTGGATTTGGGGGTTGCAGTTGAAATGAAATGTGAGTGGGTATGAGCAGTACCAATCACACCATCAGCCACATGCGAGGCAGCTTGAGCAGTTGAAGTGCTGGAAGTACCAGGACGAGGTAGTTCAAGAAGCAAATCGTAAAGTGTTCCCGTTTGCGAATAAATGAGATCAAGATATTGAGCATGGCTTATATCTTTCTCTTCTGTAACAACACCACCCATAACAATGTCTTTACCAATTTCGTTCACAAAAGATTTTGTGA
>SNQJ01S0095883.1:53223-79210 GCA_010110895.2 Picea sitchensis
TTGAATTTATATATGTGTCTGAGGTAACCAAGGATATCTAAACCGGAATTCTGAGTGACATTGAAGAAAAGAAGGCTGAAATGCAAGGAAGGACAAATTCTTTTGATGGTGCTTTCTAAGGTATGTTATTTACAGGCCATCTCACCATTTTCACTATAACTTTTTTTCTATAATGATTTAGACCATGAAATTGCTATGAAAGTGAGAAACAATATCCAAGTATCTATGGTAAACAATTCATCTTGTGGGTCGTTGTATTTTTTGAGTTACACTATGTGGAAAATAGGGTTTGTGGCTAGTCCTGAAACTAGTCAAAATCAGGTGTTTTGGGTAAAAATGTCATAACTTAGTCATAACAGATCCAAATTTAGTGAGACAAAATGTGTTGGTTAGGGTACATTCTGTATTATGCTTTGTAACAGTTTCATATCAATTCATCTAATATTTTGTGCGGGGAACTCTCTACAAGGTTGCTCTCTAGAATAAGCCAGAATTCAACAAGGTATGCCATTTTTACTATAACTCCTTTTCTGAGAGGTTCCAAGTAGTGAAACTTGGAAGAATTGTATAAAAAAAACTGAATAACATTATGTATCAGTGTCAGATCTTTATACATTACAGGTTCAAAGTTATGATTACTTCAAGTTAGGGTTGTTGACTAATCCAAAACTAGGCATGTGAGACTAAAGAAAAGTTTGATGAAAATACTTAGAAGGGTTCACAGAACAATCAAGATTCATCTTGATTTTGCGCAAAATGATATAACTATAGAACATATATGAACTCATATACACAATAAATGAAGCTACTTATGTTGTGGAAAATAATTCAAACACAGAGACATCATGTGGAACTTATGAACCATAAATAAGTGCTGTAAAGATACAATGCAGAAGTATAAACACAGAAAGACACAACATATTGTTAAATTTTGGATCCTTCTTCATATTTATCTTTAGATATTTCTCAATTACAATCTCAAAGATACACAGTAGCTCTCTATTATAGACTCCTGGCTCTAGACTCATGTCACAGAGCTCTAATTCCCAAATTGGTGTATGGATTACATTACAAAACTCAAAAACTGACTTCTCAACAATAAACAACATCAACTATGACATCAACCTAACAACAAGGGAAGAATAGAACTGAACCTTTTTACAATCACGATCCAACCCTTTGACAATCATATTTATCCCTATCTATAAGCTAAGTCATGTCTTCTTGCTTTGGCTTGCATGCTTTCTGGTTATGTTGCAACCGATTTTATTTTTTGGCGTAGCATTGTCCTTTTCGCAACTGATTTTTGATGCTTCTCCTTGCTCTGGTGTCCAACTTCTTCTGTATCTTGCACAACTCGTACTTAGCCAAAACTGGGACTGTAGTCCTTCTTGCACAACTCCTTATCCAAAAATGAAGGTCCCAACAATGAACATGGAGCCAGGACAACTACAACATTTCATGGAGCATCCGCTCAAGGCTCGAACAATATTACAATAGTTAAGGGTCAAAATAGTCAAGTATCAGGCACAGGAAGTAGAAGTAAAGGAGAACCTTTTGGCTCTGATGGACCAACAAAGATTCCCATATGCCAACACATGCAAGGAACTCTTTGTCAAATGGTCAGAGTATGAGAAGATTCATCCACTTCAGTGAAACCATTTGATGACTCTTAGAATACAGAGAGATGGAAGTGCCATGTGGCGATGTTTTGTTTTACCTAGCTTTCACTTTTGATAGTTATTTTTAGTTAATGACTTTTTATAAATAAGAGGATCAACCTTTTAGAAAAGTTCGATGGTTTTGGAAAAGACCCTCATTTTTTAAATTGTAAAGAACTATTTCGGAACTACCTTAATTGAGAAGTCTTGTTTAGGACTGGAGACAAAATTTTGTTTTTCATCAAAGACATATGTGATTGGATCTAAGGAGGAACTACTTCTGACTTTGTTTCATGAATGGATGTTGTAACGAGTAAGAGTTTTTGAATCTATTGATAAGTTAGGTGATTCAATATTTTTATAGTTCTTATCTCTAATGGTGGAAAGAAAATCATTGTGTTAATGTGTGATTAGTGATTAGAGCTAAGGAAACTAATTTTATTTCCATCATTTTATTGCATGCATGTTTTCTTTCGATAATTGCATCTCAATCAATAATTAGAATATCAGTGAGTTGATGTATTAGTACTAGGCTTTCCACTGGTGTGAAAATCTTTGTCTGCATGCTTGAGGATGAGGCTTATCCCAAGCTCAGCCTTCTTCAATAGTTAATATTCCCCTTTTATCAGTTGGTTTATACTAGCACACATATTTTTACTAGCCCCACCTAGTGAAAGAAAATACAAAAAGAGAATGTTTAAACTAAAGAAGGAACTTTCATAAGAAGATGTCCTGTCAATCACTGATTAAAGCCCATCGATTATTTGAATGGATCGACAGACATCGAGAACCTTTCCACTATCAAATGTTGTAGAGTCTAAATTGGCCTCGGTGGTGGGTTTGGTTCGTACTGTTGACTTAAAGGGATTTAGGACCCCTCAACAGAATTGGTGCTAGAAGGAGGGTGTTAGGTGAAAATATTGTAGTTTAATTCCATTGTAGTACTTGCCCAACTATTTAATTTGTCAATCCAAGGTTTGTAGGCTTACAAATCACACACACTATATATGCAGGACTGAAGTAGAAGTAATCTAATCTAAATTGATGAAATGAAATTACTCTAGGAAAGCATTGAAAGACTAACTAGGAAAGCAGGAAATTAATCTAGGAAATCAATACAACATGTGAAGAGTTGAATGACAAAATACATATGTGAGCTCACACAATAAATCAATCTCAAATTATATTACAAGAATCAAATGACATGGCATGAAAGAATAACAATGAAAGAATCAAAGATAAGAATCCCCTTCTCCTAATTACAAGACTAAATTATGAATTGCATGATTCCCTTCATAAAGAGAGAGAACTCTCTTATATACATGAAAGTCTTAAAGATAAGATGAGAGTGTCATAATTACAGATCCACTATTCTCTCAATCACTCTCAACTGCTTTACCATTATTACAAGATATGATCCCTTCAAATCCTCCACACATCTCTCACATATCTTAGATAAGACATGCCAACCAAATATTCCATGGTCTTCTCCTTGAGCTTAACTTCAAATCTCTTTCAAATCTTCAAAGTTTGAAGATGTAATTCGAATTTGAGGCTAGGTGGTAATATTTGACTTTGTTGAAATCTTCAAATATACCTGTACACATCATAAAACTCATCCAACCTTGAGATATAATGAAAATATGTTAGTTTCTAATATTTAATCACAAATTCACTTATAATACTAAAATGAATAAAGTGGAAAAATAATAATGTGAAACCCAAATGTATTTATGAAAATGGTATAATAAAAGTTTAATGGGAGGATGGAATGTAATGAATAATGAAGGAAAAGGTAGATGAAAATATGACATTTCTGAGGCCCAACATCCCCCCCAACTGAACTTGTTGTCTGCCCTCATGCAACCATTCGTGAATATTCTTAAGAACTTTTGGAATTTAAACTATGGCTTTGATTGATGATGTCTTTTTAATAAGGAATATTTACAGGATTTGAAATACAAGAGTAGCAGCATGTAAAATACATGTGTAACAGCATGTAATACATGTGTAACAGCATGTGAAATATGTGTAACAACATGTGAAATTTTCTTATGGTTGCTTCTTGTGTGAAAACCATGAATACAAAAGATGTTGGTTATTGTGTTAACAACATTCATTTCACTTATTTATTTTCTTGCTGCAATAATTTATCCATATACTCACTAGAAATAATAAGCTATCAATGTGCATAAGAAAGCATCATTGTGTATAAGAAAGACTTTTATTTATCTTTATGAATCATGCCAATATGTATATCAATCGAAATGCAACAATGTTTCATTGGAAAAGAAATGTTAGTGAATCATAAATGGAATGATGAGGTGGTAAAATGGAATAATGGTAATGAATATGTGGTGAAATAGTTCCTCCCCCACAACTAAAGTGGTTGCATATCCTCATGCAACTTAGTGTAGGTTATGGAAGGAAAGAGGGCATGGTGAGGAAATTTTCCAAAATATTCAAGTCAACATATAAGGAATTGTGTGATTAAAGCTTAGAAAACAACATACCTCCACTCACCCAAATAGTAGATGAACTATGCAATAAAAATGTAGTTGTTGCGGCTGCTGGATCAGGAAAACGTGATTGGTGTTGTAGCTGTAACTACTGTAACTACTGGAGAAAATAATATGTGACTGTGACTGTTGAAAGATGGAAGGTGTCACTGCTGCAAGATCATGAAAATGTAACTGCGGCTGTAGTTGCATTGTTGTACTGTAACTATTGTAACTGCAACTACTATAACTATTGAATCAGAGAATGCGAAGTGGAGGGATCTGAACTGCTGCTGATGAATCATGGAAAAGAGGATGTATGAAAGTGGATGGTATTACTCTCATATAGATGAAGTCATGATGCTTTTACTACTAAGGGAGCCAGAAAAAAAGGTATATAGTCTTCACCTGATACAAACCCGATGGTACAATTCTAATCATGTGAAGGGATGTGTCGATGTCGAGCAACAAGAGAAATCATTGGATTACTGGCCATTGATGAATGTCGTTAACCAATGCGAGGCAACTCACCATTGATGTCAATGAGAGCCAAGGTACTCGAGTACATATTGCGAAGTGCGAATGGATGTGTTGAGGTCGATCCACTTGCAAGATCTGATGATCAAGATACATTGATGTATTCCCATGATCGTCAGCGAGAGAAATTTCCATTAAGGCATGAAAGCCTCTAGGTATTCAAAATGGACTCTAGTCTATTTCCCAAATAAGGTGTTGAGGTCGATGGGGCAAGACTATTGAAAGGTGAGCCTTAAGGAATCTCACATCAGTCAATGCGAGTTTGTATAAAAAGATTGGTAGGACTAAAAGATAGATCTCAATAGTATGGAAAGGCAATATAATCATTGGAAGTGAGTTTGTTTTATTCAGAAGGAAAACTGGAAAGGCAAAAATGAACTGAAAACGATAAAGGAAATGATGTATGCAACTTAAAAAGATAGGGATGTGTGAAGTCATGATGGATAAGGTAATGGAAGATGGCTTCAACACAAGGATGATCAATGTACTAACAAGGAGTAATTTAGGTAAGCATATCATGACACAAAATGGTTTATGAATAGGTGTAGTAACAACATGTTACAAATACAGGAGTAACAACATCATCATGAAATGTATAATGAATATCAACTCCTTCAAACTGTTTATCAAAGCATGCTTTTCTGAAAAATGTTGTTATTCGTGAAGATCACTGCGGCATGAATGACAAGCATCTTGTTCCTTCAATCAATATTAATACTAATCTTGCAATCAAAATTGTGAGAGCAATGTAAGATGTGAAATGAAAAATTAAGTACAAATGCGAACAAATTCAAAATAGAAAATAAATCCAGTTATACCTGTTGTCTACACTTGTTAGTTTCTTCATTGATTCTGCAAAAGTGACTTAAGAAAAACAAAGAAATGGTAAATGTAGAAACATGTATTTATTACTGTTTTCGGGAATGATTTAAAACATCCATTTGCAATCTTGTTTTTTTTTTAAGTTCAAATTGTTTTTTTTTTTAATTTACATACACACACACACACACACACACACACACACACACATATATATATGTTTATTGTTTTCCAAATTTTAAATTTGTTTGTTTGTTTGTTTTGCTTTTGTTTTATAACAAAAACTCTTATTATTTTTAGTCAATGTGAATGGAAATACATTGTCCTAAACCTGCATCTAAAAACAATTACTCAGATTTTTTTGCAGGAGTGAATTGGATCTGGATAGCATTAGTACTAGACTAAACTCTTAGCGGGTTTAATCCTTGGTGGCAATATCACATTTCAGGCCATCCCCCACAAAGAATCACTATGTTGTTTTATATAGTTTGTAATAGAATGCATAGTGCATCATGAAAATATCTCTTTGTTGCAACCAAAACATGGAGACTTGTTCCTCTACCTCTTTGAAAAATCATTGCTAAATAAAATCCAGAGATGGATGATTGCGCACAAGAAAAGAAAGGCGAACTGTGGCTTACTGGATTGATATTTGATTAACCTCACGCGATATGCATCAAGCTCCTTGTGTAACACCTACATCAACAATTGCATATATCTCAACGATAAAGAGAATGATCTCTCCATTAGATATTGTTTCTTCTTTTCTCAGTGTGAATCCAGGCCTACAGTGGAAAATCAGCCATCCTGAAATCTTCCTTCTTCACAGTCCAAAAAATTGAAACTTCTCTCAAACCGATTGGATTTTTCAAAAACCACTCATGAATCAACTAAATAAGACCCTTATGCACAAAACCCATGTCCCATATTTTTAAAATTCATCACGGTTTGCTCACAAATTGCATCCAAAGTTGATTGTCTGCATGTTAGGTAGTCCAACTGATGAGCATTTTCTAGAGGCAAGTTCCAACTAATACGTTTGCTCTTCGATTTTCCATACTAGGCAATAATTGACATTCACCGAGTGATTATGTGTCTTAATCAAACTGGTGTTCATAACGTTGGGTTTTCGTTCCCTCGTGGAAAATTCGTGGAGGCTAACGGTGGAAATAAGATCGCTAAAAATCAAATCAAATACAATGAAATCAGTGCACCGTTAAAGATAATCAAATAAGATTGTTGCAAATTAATCAAATCAGATCTATTCTTACAACCTTTGGTAGAAAAATCTGTGAATTTTGTTGAACAAGGAGATAAACAATCTAAAACCAGATTTCGGGGATATATTGAGAATCTGGGATATGAAAAAAAAATGGATCTTCTTACCTAATCGATCCCTCTCGTCATGCACTTACCTGCGCATTCCTTTAGTCAGTTATTTTAGCAAGGATTCTGGAACATGCAGCTCCATCTTGTCTAGATCTGCCATTCGATCTGCATACCAATCTCTAGACCGGGACAATCCAACCGATTTCAAAAACCATCACACCAGACCCAACCACATATCCCCCAACATCTTTAGTGCGTACCATGCAATTGCATTTGATCGAGTTTAAGCAACAACTCCAATTCTAGGTGTGGATTCATTTGGCTTGGTGACCGCTGCATATCTTCTTCAGCATTGTTCTCTTCATTTTAATTATAGCACACGAGTAATATGAAAGCAGATGTTCATGCATAGTGGAAATAGTGAACAGTGATATACAATTTCATTTTAATCAGATAAATTAGAGTCCAATGCTAGTGAAGGCTTAGTTGAAACTGAGTTATTAAGATATTGATTGAATTCCTTCATCTTTGATTCCCTATTGTTTTGTTTGTAGGGTTATTTCCAAGCATCTACTGGATAAGAAACGAAGGCAAAAATATGGCAAGGTAAAAAAAAACACAAGAAGAGTGCAGTCTTGGAGTGTCAATCAATGTTACAGAAAAAACATCACTATTTCAGAAAGCAAAATTTCACTATAACAACATGTAAAATTTCACTGTAACAGCATGTAAAAAAATTTCTGTAACAACATGTAAAAATTTTCGTTGTAACACCTTGTAAAAATTTCACTGTTTTAGCATAGAAAAATTTTAGTTTTGTTTTTATTCGTCTAATGTTTTATTGTGTTTACTGTTTAAGCATGTTTGCAAAAACATTCATTCCTGAAATCAAAATCATCCCTATTTTCTGATCCTCGCGATCGCACGAAGCGCGGAGGAGAGCATACTTATTCTAGGTAAAAGAAAAATCTGAAAATGAAAACAAAAACTGAAAATGAAAGCCTACCTACTCTATGCTAATTACATCTTAGAAATCAGTTATTTGTATTCAAATAACCAATGGAGCCAAGCACACAATAGTAAAAAGAATATATTATCTTTCAATTTTGCAACTAAGGGTCATAAATGTGTATAAGCATGTGAAATTTGTTGTTGAAACTCTAAATTAACAAAATTAAAAGAATCTAACCTGGTAGTAGCTTGAAACCATCGTTTGATATAGATTTCATAGGCATAGTTTCCCTCGCTCAAATCATGCTGCATCTCCTCATTGTCCTCCTCAAGTTCCTCAGATGTTGATTCCTCGTTCATTTCTGGAGGAATATTTAAGCTCTGGGCTACTGTCAAGATCTCCTCTTGCTAAGAAGAAGAAATCCCAGCTTTCGCAAGGATCTGAGCGATTTTTTCCAAGATGACATTCATATTTAAATCATATTGTAAAAAGAGTTCTTACAACACCCAAATCAAAATAAAAAAACTGAAAATCACACTTGCTGAAACACATGAAAACCTCTTCACAGTTGCAGAAATTGAAATTGCTAGAATTGAAAGTCACACTCTGCATGCTCTGTCCCAAACGAGGTCGATGTCTCACCTCAGATTTATAAATACGTTGGAAGGGAGAACATGAGGAGTCTCCACTCAAGTAGCTTCTATGACCCCTTACCAACACATACAAACACACTTGCAGGAATTGAAATCTACACTTACGCTTGTAGGAATTGAAACACTCTCTACATGTCGTTACCCATATGTCACCTCAGAGTTAGGAGCATGACTAATCATACTTTCACGAAAATTCAAACTAAACTTCAATCCATCGTGCTTCCTCGACAACGATGCCAAAATGTTAGCCAGAAATATTGTCATTTAATTTCGTTGTAGTACTTGCCCAACTATTTAATTTGTCAATCCAAGGTTCGTAGGCTTACAAATCACACGCACTTTATATGCAGGAATGAAGTAGAATTAATCTAATCTAAATTGTTAAAATGAAATTAATCTAGGAAAGCATTGAAAGACTAACTAGGAAAGCAAGAAATTAATCTAGGAAAGCAATACAACATGTGAAGAGTTGAATGAGAAAAGACATATGTGAGCTCACACAATAAATCAATCTCAAATTATATTACAAGAATCAAATGACATAGCATGAAAGAATAACAATGAAAGAATCAAAGCTAAGAATCCCCTTATCCTAATTACAAGACTAAATTATGAATTACATGATTCCCTTCATGAAGAGAGAGCACTCTCTTATATACATGAAAGTCTTGAAGATAAGATGAGAGTGTCATAATTACAGATCCACTATTCTTTCAACCACTCTCAACTACTTTCCCATTATTACAAGATATGATCCCTTCAAATCCTCCACACATCTCTCACATATCTTAGATAAGATATGCCAACCAAATCTTCTATGATTTTCTCCTTGAGCTTAACTTCAAATCTCTTTCAAATCTTCAAAGTTTGAAGATGTAATTCGAATTTGAGGCTAGGTGGTAATATTTGACTTTGTTGAAATCTTCAAATATACTTGTACACATCATAAAACTCATCCAACCTTGAGATATAATGAAAATATGTTAGTTTCTAATATTTAATCACAAATTCACTTATAATACTAAAATGAATAAAGTGGAAAAATAATAATGTGAAACCCAAATGTATTTATGAAAATGGTATAATAAAAGGTTAATGGGACGATGAAATGTAATGAATATTGAAGGAAAAGGTGGATGAAAATACAACATTTCTGAGGCCCAACAGAGGGTTGATGATTGAATGGCTAACAATATTTCTGATATAATATTTCACACAGCCTGTAGATTCAAAATAGCCCACATGCATGGCTAGTCATTCTCAAGACAACCCACATACACTGAGTACTCCTAAAATGATTAAATAACCCCAGCAAGAGGTAGAACATTCATTCCTTGAAATACCTTACGCTCTTCCCCGCGAGGAGTTGAACCAGTTCAAAAGAAACAAAATATCTTACGCCTAATGAATTGGAGAACTACCCTTAGCTTCGTTACTTCCTCATAGAAAACAAGTAAGCAAGACAGTGGTTGACACACCTGACCAAGTTTTTGTTCACACAGTAGAAGACCTGATAGATTTCTCCCTCACCGAGATCAAACACCCTCTCAATCTAATCCCTGAAACACCAATTGGTAACTACTCTGAGCTCGACGATTTTGAATCTGATGAGGAAGGGTTTAACTTAGAACACTCAGCTTCAGAGTTAGACGACATGGAGGATAACAATGATCATAATGAATAAAGGGGAAACCCCCCTTAGAATAATCAACCTTGGTTGGATAGAGATGCTCTGGAAATCCCCGGATGAAACCTTCCTCGACATCCAAAAATGTTACTCCCTAAATTTGACCTTGAAACCTGAGGATTTCTTGAAGATCATATCAAGAAGTTCATACTAGCAATTCCACTGATGAATGTCCAACATGAAGATGTAATATGCAAGATTTTACCTTATATATTTGAAAACTCAACCTCTACATGGTATTTTAACCTGTCAGTAGGGCCCATAACTAGTTGGATGAAGTTTCAAAAGGATTTTTTAGACAAATTTGAAAAAGAAACCACTACAGGAGATTTGATGGCTAAGTTTTTCACTGCCAGCATGAGTTCAAAGGAGAAGGTTAAAGACTTCAATCAACAATTCACCACTATCCTAAACAAGTTCCAACAGAAAGCTAAACCCACTCAGGAGCTGCAAATCGAAGTATATGCTAATGCTCTCCCTGCTTCCATTTCAATGTTTGTAAAAAGGGCTACCAAAACAACCCTAGATGAGAATTTCAAGGAATCCAAAACAATATAATTCCAAATGAAGGGATGTAAATAAGGCCAAGTCTCATTAGTTAAGAAGGAATCTCAACCTCCACCCAAGAGAGGACTCTTGTTGACCAGACCACCAGGGAAACAAATAGAACAAGGTATCGAAAAGGGAAGTGGAGACATAGAAGGCCTACAATGAATAATAAAGAAGTTGTCAAACGAAATCATAAACATGAAAAGAAGTGCAGGGGAAGGAAACCAAGGTCAAAGGCCCTATAAAACCTTTTTTAAAATGAATCTGTTGTTCAAAGCAATTGAACCTCCCCCAACCAACCTAAACATCGACCTAGGAAATGTGGTATCTGACTCTTTCTGTACCTGTCACCAAGAGAAACATTCTGAAAGAGATTGTCCACAATGGGTGCATGCCATGAATTTGATAGCCAATCGGTTTCTACATGAGGTTTCCCTTACCAAAAAATCAAGCAGATCAGCTATGAATATGGTTGATCATGAAGAAGTTGACCCATCATAAGAAACAACCATGTTGCTTTGGGATCCTGACCTACCGATGCCTTCTGATGATCTATTTAAGGCTCAAGAACCACCCATTGAGGTCTTGGATGTGAAAACACAAAGTAGGGGTCAGTTGGTCTCAAATGACCTTACCATTTCCCACACTTCGACAGGAAAAAAAACATTCAATCAACTGAAAGAATCTTTTGTCTCCAAAAAACATCCTATAAACATCCATACACGAGAATCTCCCAAGATGGACTACAACATAGTAGAAGATTTAAAAAAATTGAAGGAAAATATATCGTTTATGGACATGTGTAGAATCCCCCAGCAGAAGGACTCTCTGCTACAAGCCTTGAAGTCAATAGAAACTCCTACAATAAGCACTAACCAAGGAGAAAATCCATCCCTCACAGATCTAAGAAATAAACAAACTATAAACACTTACTCTAAAGATAAAAAAGGGAAAGCCTTTTGTCCCACCATTCCTCTTAACATTTGAAGTTTTCAACAAAAACCTCCATAACTGTTTGGTTGACTCAGGGGCATCCTCTAATGTTATTCTATTATCTATCTGCAAGAAATAAAATGCAATACCTATCAAAAGTGATAAACATGTGATACAACTAGACAGAACCCAGGTGAAAGTTATGGGAGAACTCAAGGATGTCATGATCAGAATGGAGACACACCCAAAATTTGTTCAAGTGATTAACATCATTGTAGTAGACATACCAGAAGCTTATGGACTACTACTTAGTCAAGACTGGTCTGAGAAGTTTAACAGATACTTTACCACAGTATGGGCTCACCTTTGGTTGCCATTAAATCTTCATGTGAACATAATTAGGATCGATAGGGAAAGGTATCTAAAACATATTGTCACTGACCTAGAAGCCCTCAATGAACCCTCTTTGACATATTTCCTCGTGATAGGAAAATATTATTGTGAATCTGATTTTGGTAATTAATCACCTTTCCCATGTGATGTCCCTCTTGCTCAAAACTCCGAAATGAATTTTCAAGAAAATTTATGAATGGCGCCAAAAGAAATCCTCTTCTGTCAAAAACCTTTGTTGACAACCACAAAGAAGATAGGAGGAAAGGAGGAAATTGGTAGGCAAGGAGAAGCAAATGATTTTCTCTCACAAGTTTGGACCTTGTACTTTGATGGATCTAAATTGTAAGAAGGGTCAGGAGCGGGGTGTATCCTCATTGATCCAAAAGAAAAACAATTTTTTTGTCCTGCAAACTAGAATTTGAATGCACTAATAACACCGCAGAGTATGAATCCTTAGTGCAAGGGATAAAGAAATCCATAGACTTAAACATTAGAGAACTAAGGGTTTTCGGAGACTCTTAAATCATCGTTAGGAAACTAAGAAACACTATACACTACAACTCTCCCCGCATGAGGAATTATCAACAAGAAGTGCACAGGATAATAGAACATTTTGAAGCTTTCAACATTACAGCAATCTCCAGAATCAAGAACACTCTCGTAGATTCTCTGGCCACTGCTGCCTCGAGACTATTCCCTCTAGAAGACTATGAAGCCTCCTAGTTCACTGTGGAGTTACTCTACAAGCCATCAATTCCCAACAATATCTCTAATTGGAAGGTCTTTGAAGGAGATGAACAGATCATAAAAATTTTAACCAATCAGGAAAATTTTAAATATCTGGCTATTGACGAAGAAATATTTCAGGAGAAACTAGCAGAAATTGATCCCCATGAACAAAGAGTTGAAATAGATCAGTCGACTGACAAACCAAGGTTTCACATGATACCGAAAGGGGTAGCCAATTTGGAGAACCTTTTTGACTTAAGGGAAAGAATTAAGGGGTCAAGAAACACAAAAATAGGGAGTTCTTGTCCCATCTACAAGACTATAAATCTAGGAACCCTGGAGAACCCTAAGAGTATAAATCTTGGCAAGACAGTATCTAAAGAAGAAAGGAAATCCTATCTCAAGATGTTCAAAGAATATCAATATTTTTTTGCATGGTCCTACCGAGATTTGAAAACTTATGATACTTTCATTATCCAACACACGATCCCGTTAAAAACTGGAGTAAAACCTTTCCAACAGAAGCTCCAGAAATAGAACCCATCCTTGGAGCCTCTCATGTGTCAGGATTTGAAGAAATTACTAGATGCTAAAATTATTTTTCAGGCTAGACACTCTTCCTGGGTAGCAAATTTGGTTCCTATCAGGAAAAATAATGGGGAGATCCATCTGTGTGTGGATTTTTAGAAACCTCAATAGAGCATCTGAAAAAGACAATTACCCAGTCCCACCGATGGATCAAATCTTGCAGACCATGTCTAGTTCTGAGATTTTCTCCTTGGTTGACGGTTTTTCAGGTTATAACCAAGTTGTAGTTTCAAAGGAAGACTGATTGAAAACTACTTTCCGAACCAAGTGGGGAACCTTTTCTTATAAATGCATGACCTTTAGCTTAATCAATGCAGGGGAAACCTTCCAAAGGGCCATGGACATGGCTTTTCGAGGACTAATCAACAAATATGTAGCAGTTTATTTGGACGATGTGACTTTGTATTCAAAGAATAGAGAAGATTACATCCAACACCTAGCCCAGATTTTCTAAAGGTGTAGGAAATACGGTATATCCTTAAACCCTAAGAAAACTATCTTTGGTGTCAAGGAAGGGAAACTACTAGGTCATATTATATCTCAAGCAGGAATTCACATAGACCCAGAACAAATTAGGGAAATGGCTCAACTTCCATTACCCCACAATAAAACGGCTATGCAATCCTTCTTTCGAAAAATCAATTTTGTGAGGAATTTCACCCCCAATTTCACTGAAACCATCAAACACTTACAAAAGATGATCCACAAACATGTTGAATTTAAGTGGGATGAAAAACGAAAAATTTCTTTCAGCAATATTAAGACTGCAATATCTCAAGCTCCACTGTTGCGAAGTCCTGACTTTAGCAAAGATTTTTTCCTCTGCACTTTTGGCTCCGACCAATCATTAGCTGGAGTATTGACTTAGAAGGATGATGAAAAAAATGAGGTGTTGGTATCATTTATGAGAAATAATCTCCAAGGGTTCGAACTAAATTACCCTACTATAGACAAACAGGCTTATGCGATGTACAAGGAAGTAAAACACTTTAGATCTTACATCCTAAAAAACCACACCAAAGTTATTGTGCCTCATCCTACAATCTGATCCCTATTTACTCAACACAAGATGAGGGAAAGAAGAGGAAATTGGATGGAAGTGGTCCAAGAATTTGATCTAGATATAAAATCTGCCAAACTAGTTAAAGGACAAGGACTGTGTAAACTAGCATATGAAGCCCAGGACCAAGTAAATGAAGACCTCGGGTGGGAGAATTAATTGACATTATGGTGTAGTGAAGGTTCATACATCTCCCTAGGGTAGGATCCTTGGTATGGGAAACTAACTTATCTCCTGCATCATGGGACTTGCCCAGGAAACCTAAACCCTAGGGAAAGGAGAGCTCTCAGACTAAAATCGACATAATATTGTCTCATAAATTCGGTCCTCTTCCGCGTAAGTTATGATGGGGTAATTTTAAGATGTATTGAATGAGAAGATGCAGACAAGGTTTTGAAGGAGCTCCATGATGGTCCTGTAGCTAGACACTTCACAGGGACTACCATCGCTCACAAAATATCGAGAGCCAGTTATTATTGGCCTACTATTCAAAGATGCTAACACATACGCTAGGAACTGTAAAACTTGGCAAATGAGCATGGGGAGAGAAAAGAGAGCAGTTGTCCCACTCCAACCTGTGGTTGTATCCATACCATTCAATCAATGGGGGTTATATATCATAGGAGAATTTACACTGAGTTATTCAAAACAAAATTGATACATACTGACTGCCACAGACTATTTCACGAAATGGGCAGAGGTCATCCCTCTGACTCATGTAAATGGAAAAGTGGCGATCCAATTCATAGAACAACAACTGATCACAAGGTTCGTTATGTATTCCATTCTTGTTTTGATAATGCTGCTTATTTTTCTTCTACCTTATTAACAGAGTTCACTCTAGACAAAGGAATCATAATCAGATACTCTGCAAACTACTATCCACAGGAGAATGGCGTGGAAAAATCAACCAATAAGAACCAAATGAGGATATTAAAGAAAATAGTTGTAGAAAACCAAATAAATTGGCATAGTTCATTTCATAATTCCTTATGGGCTTATAGAGTAACACCCAAGGAAGATATAAGGAATTCTCCATACTTTTTGGTATACGGACAAGAAGCCATTCTCCTGAACGGGATATATCTTCCATTTCTTCAGCTTGCTCAATATTCTAGAGGACAACCCTCATTGGTTATTCAACAAAGAATTGATACCCTCCTCATGATGGAAGAAGAAAGGGAGAAAGAAAAATAAAAGTTCATTTCTCATCAATAGATAGTTAAAAAGTGGTTTGACAATAATATAGCCAAAGAGAAGAATTTTGAAGTAGGAGACTTAGTCCTGAAATGGGACAGAGCGAATGAGTTGAAAGGAAAACATTTGAAGTTTCAGAATCTATGGCTCAGACCTTTTGAGGTAGCCAATAAAATTGGGGTAGGCATGTATTGGTTTCAAAATCTGAGGGGGTAACCTAACGCCCTCTCAGTTAATGGCCAAGCCCTAAAACAATATTTTTGTTTAAAAAAAAAATGTGTGTTTTCATGATATTTTATTCTTAGGTACGCTAATTGTGGAGTCCTTCATTTTTGTTTTCTTTTTGTAATATTTTTTTATGCTTGAATATTGTGTTCCTCAAAGAATTGGTTGACCTTAGTTCATGCGATATAGAGAATTATGTTCATGATTCATGCTTACATACAACACAAGAAGAGTTGGGAGAATTGCAGCTGTTTTGAAAATGTTTTGTATCTAACCTTTGCAAATAAACAACCTTGGGAAATGATGAAGTGCTCATCTGGTGGTATCGTAAAACCTAAAGGGAAAGATGGTAATATGGAAAGGACCACATGTACCTCAAGACAGAGCTAGAAAAATTTCACCTTAACAGTCTCATTTTGCAAATAACAGACGTCCTCCTCTCCCACTTGCTCAGGGCATTTTGCCAAAATAAAATCAATTATATCAAATGAGTACAAAGTAGGAGATGGTATGCATATAACTCTGTTGGGGCTATGGATGCTTGTTGGCAGCGGAGCAAGGTTTGTGACGTCAGGTTGACTCCATCGGGGCTATGGAAACTCACTAGAAGTGGAGCAAAACCGTAGCAAGTGAATGATGATAGCTAAAAGGCATGGTGCCAGTGAATACTTTACTCGACTCTTGTCAAGAGAGGGCATGGCTCATGGTTAAAGGAAATGAAGGTGGAATAAAGGTTGAAACCCCACAAGCAAGCCCAGATTCACCAACCAAGGAATTTCAAATGCAAGGATAGAAGAGGCTCCGATAAAAAACCAACTGCGTTCTTAACTAGATTCTACATCTACTGGGCCCAGAGAAGGAATAGAGATTCTGATTTCTCCCAGTAAGTATCCATTTGTTGAGCACTCAACACACCCTAAAATCCTTATGAAAATTTTGTCACTTTTTGGGTACCACTTGTTTTCTTCACTGTCTGACCCGATTTAACTTTGGGAAATGGTTTACATTTGTTTTTTTTCATGTCTCTTATCACCTAGTTAGGTTTGTTTAAATTTGTGAAACCTCGTGTCTAAAAATACCTTGACGCCCGAATTAAGAATCGATAGCTAAATATTGCACCTAAAGTGCTCAAGTTCAGTGTCGAAAAGAATTCAAGTAAAGGAACCACACAAAAACAACAGTCGTCGAGCGTCGATTCTCATCGACGGAAGGTGGTTATGTTTTGTGTAAGTTATTTGCATAAAGGTTCTAGATATAGTTGATCCCCTTCGACATCAAAAAAATACAAGAAAGAGAGATGTTAACAAAGGATATAAAGACACCACCAATAGCCGATGCCAGATGTGCTTTACCGAGATCGGGGAAATTGAGAAAGGTTACAACAATAATTTTTCACCACGATAAGTTTATCACCAATCGTCGATCCTCGATGCGTTTTCGGAAGTGGGACTTTTTCGAGAGAGCTGATCCGAGAGAACTTGGGTAAGTTTATCATCGATAATCAATCCTTGACACTTTTTGGTGTCGACAAGATACGATTGGGTTGTAGAACGTATGTCTTACAGAAGGCCCCAACTTCGATTAACATGAGCAAATGAAGTCATTGGTCTTGAATGCCACGTGTCTTTACCATGTAAGGGGAGCATACGACCTAGTTTTATCTCAAGTTATTTTTAGATTTCCGGAGTCCTATTCATTCCCCTAGGCATATTTTCCACGTCAACTCCATAAAAAAATATCGATCGGCGTTAGATATTTTGCGAGAATATATCAACAAAAATGTTCAACACACAATCCCAAACCCCAATACAACAACTAGACTAGAGAAACAATGGGATGTTTGCGGCATAAGATACGATCATGTTTGGATATTTAATAGACCAGTTAATGCCCGATCCTGAATTAGTTTCTACCTCGTGCACCAATTAGACAACAACATTTTGAAATCACTGATAGACCACATTACCACCCACATCTATGCCATCAACCCACGATGAATTTAATTTTAAACATATCTGAAGATCTGGCGGAAAATTTGATGAAATTACACTCATAACCTAAATTGAATGGCTGTTGCGACAAGGTAAGATCATCCCTATTTAAATATCTGGAACGGTTTTGAACAAATTCATTATATACGTAAGTTGAATTCTAGAGCATCCAAGGGAGCAAAGCGAGCTTCTCGGGACTATACTAAACCTTTGATTATCAAAACCAGGTTTAACAAGATTCATAGGTATGTATCCAAGTCTGTTAATTCGTTGGTTATAATTTGTATATGTGCACCCAATTTTCTTACACGGTCTTTAAACTATGATATAGCTACAGGTAAGATACCACCAAGAAATCCAACCACCAGATGCTCGCTTAGAGAACCAAAGCTGAAATAAGCTAAGAAAGGAAAAGGTTCTTCTCTGGGGACCATGAGGCAGTTGGAGTATGCTCCTAGGGTGGAGCCTGTCATCAAAACATAAACAAATAAATATTTTTCCCAGCCCCCAGCCTTCGGTGATATTGAAGCAAGCACCAGATCCAAAGTAATGTTCCCCCAGTGGGGGGATATTTTTAACAGAATCAACCAAGAAGAATACCCCAAATTTATCCCACACAACGACTTGGACATAAGGGTGCTCAATGACAACATGTTCCCGAACATCCAACAGTCGTATCTACACATGGTGGAAAGCAGAATGTCGATTTTCCCCTGCATAGAGTTTTTGAAATGGCACATTGACCATACGGATGGGTAGAAGCTCTTGATCAACGTTGAGAATGGTGGATGCATCATATTTTTCCTCCCGACAGAAGTCCAAAAATACTACAAGCTTAGGGAACCAAAGGAGTATCTCAACACAAACTTTGTGGTGGCGTTCTATGAATTCCATGACACCAGCTGGTTGATGGCCTCATGGTCGAGGGAGGACAAGAAGTTCACTAACTGGAGAAATGGTTGGTACAGAACACTCAACCTAAGTGAGCCATATATATATTTGATGGCTCTAATACATCGTTTATATCGAGAAAAGGACTGCTCCAAGTTTTCAGAAGCTTGGATGCCTTTGGTGTAGACAGTGGAAATCACCTAGAGCAGCTTCAATTGGGGAGCGATAATCTCAAAAAAATTAATCATTTGTGTACAGCAAGCTCAGACGTCGAAGGAAGGGGAGGCACCCTCTTTATACATGGCCTTGTAACTACTCGATGTCATGTGTGCAAGGAACATCTTCATCAACATGAATCTAAGCTGGCATGTTGCGAAGCTCCCGGTTCACGTCTACTTTAGTGTACTATGGGAGAACAAGTACAAAAAATCTTACGCAGTCATCTGCGATGAACTCATCGCCCACATTTATTTTATTATTTTTAAGAAGGAATTCCCAATACTATCTATAGCATCCAAGAAAATGATAGCCAAGGTAGGCCATTAGTATTTAGATGAACGCTCAACCTACATTAGGGTGTTCAGGGCCACCAAAGCACCACATATCCTACCTGCTCATGTCCCAGAACAACTCATTGTGTGAGAAATTTGTTATCAAACCATCCTGTAGGGATATAATGCCACATTGGTTAAAGACACGAAATGAGCTTTCATACCCTATGATTTTCATATAGGGTTCTATCCGGTGAAGGATATTGCTCAAGACAAAAAAGAGGGTCTTAATAAACTGGAATTCAGATTCTAGACAGGCCGATTCCGCAAGCATGATTCTAAAGGCTTGGTACTCCAACATGCTTAACAAGTATCATCCTGCTAGTCGTATGCTCATGATAAGTTTGAGGATGAAATTTTCACAGAGTGCACTCGATACTGGGATGAGGTGGTACAGAGGATGGCCAACCAAAACATGACCAGGTTCAAGGCCATGAGCATGGATGAATAGGTGGAAATGATGGAGCGGTCATCTCAAGAGGCCCTCAAGGCTAGGGAAGAAATCAGAGCAGCAGAGACAACAGAGGCATAGAGAAGGGGATTACTCTTGATACAAGGGGTGCAGGGGATGATTGATCAACTACAAAATGACCTCAATCTGATAGAAATGATGAGGATCCCAGCTGATGATCCAGTTGAAAGATGAGGACAACCAGGTGACCTAGAGCTGATATAGATCAAAGAAAACACTAGGTCAGAAAACCCTGAAGCTCCACCACCATAGGTCAGATCATCGGGGGAAGTTTCAGCTCGGTCTAAGATAGCAAGGACATCAAGATGAACAAGCATACCAAATCCCTTGTTCAATTTAATAACCATCTACGATGATGAGGAGAGTTCATAGGTGTCCCTGGTCACCCAGTTGCAAATTACAAAGGAGAAAGAACCTGAGAGAGAATCCACCCTCAGTTTCGATGCTCCAAGTCAGAGTCGTATGCATGAGCTAGGAAGTGCCTTGGACACTGAGCCACTCGAAATACCGGGAACCCCAATGGACAGCTCGAGGGATGAGCTAGGATTGAGCAATCAAGAAGAATAAATTCTGCAACATGAAATTGGCATCTTAATAGCCGATTACCAAGTAAGTACTGAACCTGCCCTTGATTCCTCGTTTTTATCCAGTACCTTACCATCCGATGAGAAAAAACCATAGGTCGATCCACTGGGACATACATAAGAGGTTTAGGAACCTAGTATTGAACGTATTGATGATGTCTCCGATATACAAGCAATCACCTATGAATGAAAGAGGAGAGCCATCATGAAGAGAACCACCAAGAAAAGAAGGCTTACTTTGGATAGTTCGATCCTCATCACCACAGAAGAGAAATTGATTAGCACAAAACATGCCAAGACGTCTGAGATTATTGGTGCAAGGATGGATATCACAGATACCACCCTGGATAGATCAAGGAAATATGAAGAGGAGTTGTCCCCTGTGCTAAAGGAGTTGGAGCATCTGTGCCATTTGACGAAATAATATCAGGACTCCGCACAAGCCAGGATATTTTTGAGAAGTGAATTCCAAGATTCCTACAGCAAATTCACAAATGAACTACACATTTTTACCGCATGCATAATCAAATTCCAAGAAGACACTCTTATGGCACTAGCGACCTGCAAAGATGTGGAAATATGGTACAATAAGGCCCACCAAACAGTTGAAAGAATTGATCACATTAGTGCGGTTCAAAAGCGTTGAGACACTGAAGAGCATGACATTCGGGTATTGAGGGATAGAAACATAGATCGGATAAGGAAAGCACTCGAATACTGCGTGAAAATGGCCCAAGAACCTCAATGGGAGATTCAAGCAAAATTGGATGATTATGAAATAAGCTAGGTCAATATTAATCAGGAGAAGAAAGACATCGATCTCCCAGAATTCGGCTCACTCGAGGACTTTGTCAACTTGCATGAAATATTCAATCAACACGCAGAATAGGACTCGACGTGGACTACAAAGATAGAAAAGGTGGTGAAAATGGCACCAGGACAAGTACAATAGTTCATGGAGCACCCGATCAAGGATTGAACAATATTATAGTAGTTAAGGGTCAAAATAGTCAAGTATTGGGCATGGGCAGTAGAAGTAAAGGAGATCCTTTCGGCTCCGATGGAGCAACATATATGCCCATATGCCAACACATGTAAGGAACTCTTTGTCAAATGGTTAGAGTATGAGAAGAGTCATCCACTTCAGTGAAACCATTCGATGACTCTTAGAAGACAGAGAGATGGAAGTGCTATGTGGAAACGTTTTGTTTTACTTAGATTTCACTTTTGATAGTTATTTTTAGTTAATGATTTGTTATAAATAAGAGGATCAACCTTGTAGAAAAGGTCGATGGTTTTGGAAAAGGCCCTCATTTTTTGAACTGTAAAGAACTATTTCGGAACTACCTTAATTCAGAAGTCCTGGTTAGGACTGGAGACAAAATTTTGTTTTTCATCGAATGCATGTGTGATTGGATCTAAGGAGGAACTACTTCTGACTTTGTTTCATGAATGGATGTTGTAACAAGTAAGAGTTTCTGAATCTATTGATAAGTTAGTTGATTCAATATTTTTATAGTTCTTATCTATAATGGTGGAAAGAAAATCATTGTTTTAATTTGTGATTAGTGATTATAGCTAAGGAAACTTATTTTCTTGCCATCATTTTATTGCATGCATGTTTTCTTTCGATAATTGTATCTCAGTCAATAATTAGAATACCAGCAAGTTGATGTATTAGTACTAGGCTGACCACCAGTGTGAAAATATCTGTCTGCATGCTTGAGCATGAGGGTTATCCCAAGCTCATCCTTCTTTAGTAGTTAACATTCCCCTTTTATCAGCTAGTTTATACCATCACACATCTTTTTACCAGCCACACCTCGTTAAGAAAATACAAAAAGAGAGCATTTAAACTAAAGAAAGAACTTTCATAAGAAGGTGTCATGTCAATCACTACTTAAAGCCCATAGATTATTTGGCCGGATCAACAGATCTGGAGAACCTTTCCACTATCAAATGCTACAGAGTCTAATTGGGCCTCAGTGGCGGGTTTGGTTCCTACTATTGAGTTAAAGGGATTTAAGACCCCTCAACAGTTCTCTCCCCCATGAGGGTTTCCCAAGACAAAATGTTGTGTACCTTGTGATTGTGTTTCTTTCAATGATCCTCTTTATGTTATTGTTTTGGAAATGCATTGACTTCTCATGTAAATTGGAAATAACCTAGTAAAAACAGTATAAACTTAACACATGATGAGGTCAATTGTAGCATCAAGTGTTCTTTTCTTGTTTGGTGTTTCTTTTGGTCTCAATTCCCATTATGTCGTGTTCATTGTGACTTTTTCCAAGCTAACAAAAGTAGTTGTGATTTCTAAATTATTTTTCCCATTCATCCCTCTTGTTTCAGTTTTCTTGAGCATTCTCTTTATGTTATTAACTTTTTGGAAGGCCTCCTTCATTTGTGGTCTAACTGAGGAACTGTATATTTTCTTCATGGTAGCAGTTTCTTGTCAGGTTTTTTGTAATTTGACGGTGATCTTGGAGGTGATGGGGTCATTGAATTTGATGCCCTCATTCAACTTGAATGTTTCTCTCAATATATCCTCTTTGTCTATCTCTAGTGCTTCTTCTTCGACAACTTTCTTTCCTTTGTTATTTTTATTCAGTTGTTTTCTTTTCCCTGGGGAAGAATTTGGAGGGACAATTTTAAGAGCTTGTAAGTATTCAAAAAATGAAATTGTGTAGAGAACAAATTCTCTTTCTTCTTGTTGTTCTCCATTGGTCAATGGAAATATTATAGGCACCCCTTTTTGTTTTTCCTCAAGTAGAATTTCTAAATTCTCATTGATTTGTCTTTCCAATTCTGTGAATATTTCTTCCACTATCGGTTGGTAATGTAGTTCTTTTGGTTTTGGTGTTGAGGCAACTCCACACCAAAGCTTCGTGTAGTCGAGGTCAAGTTGAAAATGACAAGGTGATAGAAGCACTCAATGGATTTCTTGCTCAACTCACCATCTGTGGGTACTATCTTTCAAGCCTACGACCCACAACTGGAACATCTCTTCTGGTGGAAGTGAGTTTGATGTACTTGTCTTATTTGAAGAGAAAACTATGTACTTCTCCATTGTTAAGGTCTTCTTAGATGTGAATGTTTATTCTCCTACAGGCCCATATTATCCCATTGCTGTCCATATTAGCAATGATAGAAACTTGACGGCTCGACCTGAATCTTGAACTTCCTTATAGTTTATTCTAAGCATGTCAGCCAAATGTTCCCCCCAATTGAACCTTTCTGAATTCTAATAGACTTGATTTATTGCCTCTAGCATTGTCATATTTTTGTAGGATGCCCATCCCATTGGTGTGAAGCACAAAGAAATTATGATGACAATCTAGCGGCCTCTTGGGTCATTGATTTTGTTGATCAACAATCCCTTATATTTTTTGGCTGTCGTCGGCCCTATTAAAAAATGCATCGAGTCATTAGTATTGGTTGATTTGGGTACCTTGGCTCCTAACCTTGGGATTCCCAAGATTTGGTAGAGAAGTCCGCTAGTTATTGATATGGGATCATCTAAACAGAGGTATCCTTCATGATACTGACTAACAATACATTTTTCCTCTTGTTCTTTCCATCGACCCATGTCATCTACTTGCATGGTGCCAAGGATATGTTAGATTCCTTCCTTTTCCAGGAATTTAGTTCCTGGTTTCCAACTTCCTTCCTCCATTTCCCACTCTGTGCAAATTATCCAATGCTTTCTCCAGTATGTTTCCTCCATATTCTCTAGACGAATATTTTTCATTCAAATTTGCAATGTCGTTGTGGTGGCTATATCAAAAACTTCCCTCATTCTTGAACCTTCTATTGTGTTGTCAACTTGACCTCTCATCCTCAACATTTTTTTATCTTGGTTACTAGTTTATGGAAACATTGGAGAGTTTACAGGTTCGGTCGTCTATGTGATTTTCTCTATTCTTAGTTTTGGAGGCGAAAATAACAGTGAGGAAAAGTCGTATGCTTCTTCCATATTTATATTTGGTGGTGAGAGCGATTAGTTAAATGCATCCAGTTGTTCTTGTATTTCATTCTCTTCCATCATAAATATTGGTGGTATGAGTGGGTCAAGCGAGTGGGCATTTAAATCATTGCTTGGTTGGCATTCATTTATCTCTCGTCGAACATTAATTACAAGATATTGTTGTTGAATGTCATTCATCTTAGTGTATTCAGCAGTTATATGAATGGTTGTACAATGGTCATTTCCATCATTAATTTTCATGTCGGCTTTTACCTGTCTCGAATTAAATGCTCTGTTTCTGCCGACATCAGTTATTTATGTTGGAAATTTGGTTGTCATTGATGTCAACCTTGATAAATAGGTGAAGTATCATTGATTGATTGGTTTGAGAATCATTTTCATTATTGGACATATTTTCATGAAGGTGACTTGAATGTCAAGCATTGTCAATATTGGACATATTGTTATGAAGGTGACTTGAATGTCAAGCATTGTCAATATTGGACATAATGTTATGAAGGTGACTTGAATATCAGTAGAAAGATAATATTGACTAATATATTGTATGAGCTTGATACACTCATCCTATATAGTATAAGGTTGATATTGTGTCATTAACATCCATGCACAAAAGAAGAAATTGTGAAGAAACTGTCCAAATAAAACGGGTAAATGGATAATCCAATATGGATCCATAAAAATAAAAATAAAATTATTTTAATAAGACATGGTTCATTAAAAGTGATTCAAAAAACCTCAATTGAAGAAGAGTCTAGAGATGAGACAGAATGTCAATGGTGGATGTTTGGTGAGGAAGCATTGACACCATCGATTCACAAGTCGAGTCAATTCAAACAACAATAAGGTCGACTATCTGGAAGTTGATTGATTGCAAGATGATTCGACCAAATGCAAGCCTACAGATTGATGGAAGTTGGAGAACAAAAGTCGATCAATTTCAATATGAGTTGAAGACAAGTTGACCAACTAAAGGTTGAAGTTGAAGGAAAATTGAGTTGGGAAATACAAGTTGGCCAAAGCAAGTCGAGAGGACCGAAGTCAAATTTCTCAAGTCGGTTTTCTTTCAAGTCGAGTCGGTCCAAGAAAGAAGTAACCTAAAGGTCAAAGTCGAAGAAAAAATAAATACAAGTCGGTTTGAGGCTGAAGAAATATGGGTTGACTAGAATTGAAATACTCAAGTTGAAATTTATCCTAGTTGAGTCGACCAAAAAGATGTTTGTCAGTCAAATGAGGAAGAAAATACGAAAAAGGGTGAGATCAATTTGAATCTTTAGTGACTAGCAGCTGAGAGGGAACCGATTTTAAATAATCTCTGACAAAGGATATATGTGGAGGTCAATTTAGACATTCACGAAAAGGTAATATGTACTGAATTTGATTTGGCATCCGATAATGAAAGAAAAATTTGGGCAAGTTTCCTTCAAAGAACCACCTGTATCAGCCACCTCACACACTTTCTGGGGAAATTTCTCACATTTCAACTAATTGGGAATGTTCTACAAAAAACCCATGTCGTATAATTTTAAAATTTGTTTCCATCACTCCATAATATTCATGTGAAAATAGCTATCTAAATTGGTGTACAAAATTCAATTAATAAAAATTACCATTTGTCTTAATTAAATGAAGGGGTGCAATTTTTCATTCCAAAAGGACACATTGTTTTGAAGTGGCACCCTTTGGAGGACTATATAAGTAAAGGA
>SNQJ01S0095884.1:41089-72812 GCA_010110895.2 Picea sitchensis
GACCTCTGTGAACAATTGGTAGACCTTATCTTGTATAGGTTGGAGCCTCTAAGTTACTTCCATAACTCTGCTCTGGATAGTGTGGATATGTTGTTGGGCGGTGCATTTCTCTTGGGAGCACTTCATTCTTTCCACAGCTAAGAGGGGCTTCAACTATGCTTGTATCATTTCAGCTTGATACTTCACCTCTTGGAGCTACGACTCCAGTGAGCTGCTCGTAGGTATGGGCACTGCGATTAATAAGTTTCTTACATTCCATAGAAAGGGATTTGATTCTCTCAACTGCGCTTCGAACAGTTGCTTCTCTTTGATCCCTTACATCCTGTGGAGTTTTGGGCACTGTGTGGAGCTCTAAGTATGCTATGCATTGTTGTAGCTTATGGATACCTTCTGTGAACTTCTCTACTTGCTGCGTGACTCGATCCTCTATCTTTATTTCTACGATGATCAGAGAGAAAAGTGCTCTGCTGACCACTTCTTTCACTTCAAGTTTCTCCACAAGCAACTATTATTTTCTTTGTTGCATCTATGATTTTTCTTCATTGAACCTTGCTTGGAGAGCAATATTTTCCTATTTTGCAGTCATGTGTTGTTCTACAAGTACACATTTCACTTGCTTCAGGGCTTGGGTGTCTTGTTCTATTTCTTCCTATGCTTGTCGAAGGAGAGCTTCGACTGTATCGGCTAGTCAATGGAGTTGGGTTGGCTCATCTCCCAACTCTGTCTCTCCTAATGGAAGGGGCGCAGTGGAAACTGCACAGCTAGACTGAAGGGCCTGTTGTACCCTTCAGAGTTTGACTTCAATTATATCATACATTTCTTCTTGCTTGGCTTCTTTTTTCTCTGTTATTTCCAGTGAAGCATCATTCAGGGCTGCTATGAGGAAGTCAAAATCATCAGAGGTGAGGACAGTCTACATCTTGGTCATGGAGGCTTTCGGTTTCTTCTGGGAAGAAGGTTTTGGGAAAGAAAACTTCCTCTTCTTCAGTGGATCAACCTCGTCTCTGGCTAGTGTTACTTCACTGGGATTCTTTTCAGCTTCTACTTCATCACCACCCCCTCGGTCAGGTCAAGTTGAAGGATTCTTCCCTGAGGTGCTGCTTAAGTTTTGGACCTCCTCAGTATTCGTTTTTTTCCTGGTTCCAAGTGGATTCTATTCTTTATGAGTGTCCTCTGGGCTGTCAAGATCAGATATCTCTACGGGGTTGGCAGGGATAAGGAGGATAGCGGACCATTCCTTAGTGATTTCTTCAAGGTCTTCTTCTATAATCTTATAATATGACTGTAGTTTCTCTTTATGTTCATCTACTCGTACTGTAATGTAGATGAAGTGTCGATCTGTGTTAAACTTCATCAGGGGTCGGAACCTTTGTAAGGTGTTTGGAGTCATGCAAGGCTTGACTTCCTTGGATCTATTTAGCTGGAGGTAGTATGTATGAAACACAACATTCGACTGCCACTTTTTGTTCATATTAGTTGAATACCACAGGGTAGCAAACTTCGCCGCAAGCAGTTCAAATCGCTCGATGTCTAGGAAGGTCTCTCCTTTCGGCATCTCCTAGGGAAAAAATCCAATGAGGACTAGGAGCTAGCTAAAATGAAATTTATAACCCTGATCATGTGCTTCTCGACAATCAAGTTCCAACTGGTTAACTAGGTACTTCGCCCAGTTCATCTGTAGGCCTTCCGCGCACTTCCCTATGAGGTCAACGACAAAGTCGGTGACCTATGTAGGTCAGTTATTCCTTACTAACTTTCTAGCTATCAGTTGACAGGATAGGTTCACTACGCCACTCTGGATGGAAGCTACCTTGTAGCCTCTTGTTCCCTTCTCAACGTCGCCATATGTGTCCTTGATCTTCTATGCGAGTGCGTGATCTGCGGCTTTTCTTGGATAAAAGTCCTACAGGTTGGGTCTTTGCATAATCAATCCTATGCTCCTATGGATCAACATTGGTTCAACTATAATACAGAGGTCTAGCCATAGGTAGCTTCCATGGTAACATGACAGTAATATATTAACACATGCATTGACTTCCTGGTGTCTACCGAAGTGCGGGAGCTTCATGACATTCAATAGAGTGGACTGTGCGAGGTTCATCATCTAGGACTGGGGGATTATCTTTGAATTTTTCCCCTTAGTTCTAGTTAGGTACTTGTATGGGGTGAGCATACCATAGATCTTACGATATTCAAGGTTGAAGTCACTGAACTTCAACACTATGATCTTATCCTGCTTTGTTCGAACTGCATGTATCCCCTTCAGGAGGTACGCAGTGACCATGGTGTACTCGAATTCTCTTGGTACACTATCACGATTCACTGCACCAGCTAGAGGTGGGATGTAATTAGGAAATATGGTTGGAATCAGTTTTGCATTTGCAACTTCATATTTATGCTTGGTTCTCTTTTCTACTAATGGTTAGGATGGTCCAACTCCATGAGCAGTTGACGAAGAGGCTTGCACCATTCTCTTCGATGAATCTTGTATACCTATAGACATTGACATGACTCTTTCATTCATGAGGTCAATGAGAACTTCCTTGAAATCTTCCTCTGCTATGGTAAACTTGTCTGACATACACTCTCGGGGTTGGAAATCTTCAGGTTCGAGGAGTAAATTAGACACTTCAATGGAATAGAGGGAAATAAAGCAATTCTCACTGTGTAAAATAAACAAGGTTGTGGGATCATATTCACAGTTAGAAAAAGTGTTCTCGGTGCATGGTGCGACAGGATAAATAGATAAGTTGGCAATGGATCTCTTGCAACGGGTGAGAAGCCTTCATTAGCTTTATTTTGTCTGTTACGGCGCGGTCCAACGGACTATTGGCAAACCATAAATTTCTTTCTACCCGTTCGGTGGGGGTGTCAACTGAACAGTTATATTGGTCCCAACAGCTATATTTCTTCATCCGAGCAAAGTCCCATGTGACGTTGTTCTATTATCCCAATGAAGCTCCAATTTTGAAAATTTTCTTTCTGCGAAGTTCCCTCTAGAACTTTCTATAACTTGTCGATCTTAGCTATATTCTTACTTAGCTTTCTATCCTTCTTTCCAGTGAGTTTCATCTGGGTATTCATTTTTCCATTTCGATTCTTATCTTCTTTTGACATAGTTACTTCACGCTGTTGAGATGCTTTCCCAAGATTCAAGGGTAATACTTCTTCGTTATCTGGAGTGGGTACTTCAGTCTTCTGTGGGTCCTCTAATGTTCTTGAAACGTTGACATCCAAGTCTCTGGTGTTAAATAGCTTCGATCTGTTCTTCTATTCTTCAATCAGGTGTGCAATCCTTCTAGTCATGAAATCTTTTAATTTTTGCTTCTTCTTCTTCCTTCCTTCTGACCTAATCTCTTTCAATCCAAGTCTTTCCTAGTAACATAGAAAATGGTGCGTTGTCCTCAGTAAATTTAATAATATCAAAATCATCCTCTATTGAAGTTCCATTGGCATTCATAGATATTTGGGTGATCTTTCCACATAGGTTTATCATCTTTCCTCTAAATAGGCCTATTCCTCCCAATGAAGGAGTCATAACAAGCTTCCCTAAAAATTCCCAAGTTCTCTCTGTCATGATATTCACATGTGTTTCCTGATCTAGAACATAGTCAATGTATAAGTATCCTATTCTTGCTTCAAGTCATTCTTTTTCTTTGAATACCTATGATAAACTGACATGTCGGTGATCATCCAGGGTTTCTTTCATCTGTAGCAATACTTTCTCTAATTCTTTCTGGGGTTCTGCCATAATCATAGTTTCTGGATCTGCCTTAGGGTTTTCTTGTTTCATGTTCATTTCTTAAAGTTTAGTAATCATTCTAGGGAAATCCAATACTTCATAGTCCATAGGTCTTCTCCTAGGCCATTCCTTAGCAAGATGTCCCAGTTTTCTGCAACTGTAACAGAGGGTTAATCCTCTCTTTCTTTTAAATGATTCCCAACACTTTCTATACTGTGTGCTAGGGTCATAGTAGCTAACCTGCAAACATTTATGTCTAGGATCCTGCATCCACTGGTTAGTCCAAACATTCTTTCTATACATAGGTAAAACATATCTTTCACTATTCTTATCATATCTACGCATATCACACCTTCTTTCATCTATTAGTTCCCTAGTTTTCAAGCTAGGACATAATCTATAAAACATACCTAGATCAATACTTTGAAACAAAAATTTCCACTTATCTTACTTCTACAGAGCACAAAGCTTCAAATCTAGAACTTTTCCCTACTCTTACCTTTATTAGAGCATAGATCTTGTAGATATTACCTCTTTTCTTCAAATTTGACCTCTTTTCTTGGCACAGAGCTTCACAGGTCAAGTAGAATCCTTCTCACTAGGGAAAACGATCTACTTATAGAGATTTCACTTTTTTAGGATGGATTTCTGCATAATGCTTCTTCTTCCTTAGTACCCACCAATCATAGTTTTAGGTCCCGACAACAGAACCATTTGTTGGCACAGGGGAAAACCCAGGGTTCAACGCTACAACAATGCATCAACAAAACCCTAACTACCGACCCTTTTGGCAACACCTGCGAAGAAGATGAAGTCTCACCCGAGGTAGAGGCAGGGGTGATTGCAGGACTCAGGTGTCTTCAACCTTAGTTGGGACACAGATATGTGATTCTAACACTTAACAAAGCTCTCAACAGTTAACATTCATCAATATCCAGTTCTTAGTTACAATGCAGTTAAACCCTAATTACAGAGCATCACAATGTTCAACCAGATCTAGCATCTAGCAACACTTAGCATGACAAAATGATCGTATCCTAACAGATTCCAGTATGAAGCAACTGTATATAAGTCATATCTAACATCCATATACCTCATTAAGCACAAAGCATCATCAGATCTATCTATCTATATCAAAGCACTAAGCAAGTAAAGACATAAGCACACCAACACATTGCACAAAGCATAGAAACATATCATGTACGTGGTTCACCCCCACCCCGGGGATACGTCCACCAACTCTTCTTCTTTATTATCTCTATCAAGCTTCTTACAGGCACATAGCATCAAAATCCTACTCAACAGAAGAGATGAGATCTGTGCATACTCTGCCAGATCCTCCTTCTTCGAGTTAAATCACCAATCCTTCTTACAATCACCTTCACATAGCTCTTCAAGTCTCACACAATATGAATAGAGCACTTACAATCCTTCAATCACATAGATCTAGCACTTAGCCATTCGTACCCACTACATTGCCTTAGCATCTATTTATACTACAAACTAGGCCTAAGCATGGGTAAACCCATGGGATGACATACCATACCCGTTACATAATCCCAAATACAAAAAAGGACCCAAAAAGGGGTCAAGATCCCACAATCTCTTCTTCGTCTCTCGGTCCTCCTTCGACGGATTGTCAAAGTCCCAAAATAGGTCAAACTTGACCAAGGATATCCCAAAACTTGGTCAAGGGCCAGCAACCCTTGCAGGATTTGTAAGGGTATCCATATTCTTAAGGATTGCCTTGGTCTCTCCAAGGTTATAGAATCATGGTATAGACACCCTTGCCAACCCATGTCATCAACCTCTCAACAACATGTTGATGACCTCCCGTCAACTAGTCACGATACAATTGGGAAAAATAAAAGTAGAGTCAAGTTCCCATGCATGTTATACAAAGGGATTCATATAACTCACCTTTTCCCTCGTATGGATGAAGCCTCGAAATTACTGAAAGGGATGATTGTTTCACAACATCAACTTCCAGCTGCTTATCGCAAGCTTACTCTTGACCCACCTGTAGTTGATGGAATGATCAATCCAGTCCCTTTGTCGATCAATCCGGATGATCATGCAGTCAATATGGTCACATCCCTAGTTGAACCAGTTGACAAAGTGGTTGATCCGATCCCATCCTCGGTCAATCCCACACTCTCGTTAGAGAGTGAAACCCAAGTGTTTGCTCCAATCCCATCCTCAGTCGATCCCACTCCCCCATTAGAGAGTGAATCCCAAGCGGTCGATCCTTTTCATGTCATCGACCCCATTCTCCCCTTGGAGAATGCAACTCAAGTGGTCAATTTGATGTCATTATCAGTCGATCCTACTCTCCTGCCAGAGAGTAAACATGATACCACTCACATTTTTCTTGTTGATACAGACTCTATCATGTTGGGAGGTATTCCTCCTTCTCCCATGGAACCCCCTCCAAGTAATGAGGCCATTATTTTTTATTGGGGTGTGTTAACTAGACCTCATCTTCCCTATCACATTCCTTTCCTCATCGGCTTCCTCATGTGCTCGCAAGTTTTCAGAGTCAACCGACATTCTGATCCACCTGGATGCACGAATGTTCTCCTTTACCTCTTGCGCATCTTCAAACAACTGGGTTAAGGATGAAGAATTCCTTTCTAGCAAAAGAAGGGAAAGTTATGAATGAAGACCTATAACATAATGTATCATGGCAACTATCTCTGTAGTGCGGACCTCCAAAGGCATGTTATGGTAGATTCTGAAGAATCTTCGATTGAAGATAGACAAAGCTTCATCTTGCTCTCTCTTCAAAGAATAAAAATCAGCAAGGTATGAATCCAGTGATTTGTACTCACCCCAATACTTCAGGAAAGCATTAAATAACTTGATCCAAGAGCCAATAGAATCTTCTCTCAGACCCTTAAACCATGCAGCAACATCTCTGATCAAATATTTAGAGAAAAATCTCATGATCAGATCTTCATGAACAATCTCAAAATGCTCAACAAAATCCTCAAAGGATTCCAAGGGCCTCTCAAGTGAAACTTGATTCTCTCCAGAAAATTGGGGAAGGTATTCATAATAGTCAAGAGGATAAGGATGAAGGAGACAGGGCAGACTCAAAGGATTGAACATCTTCATCCTGATCTTAATTTGAAAAGAAGTGGGCTTATTTTGAGGGATGAGAGGTTGATGAAAAGGTTCAGCAATAATGACAGTAGGAACTGAAGTATGAGTAGGTTTAGAATCAATCTTAATTTCCTCCAGGTTATATGGCTGATCAGTTTCAAAAGGAATTTGGATACAGTGATCATCCTTATGAAAGGGATGAGGTAAAGCTGTTGAATCTACTTCTACAATTCAAGCAAGCTACAATCTTTCGTCTTCTAGGGTGGTATATATACAAGAAGAATGATAAGTTTCCAAATATACAAAACATAAAATAATTCTCTTAACATGCGAAGGAAAAAGAATGAAAGAGATAATAAGAAATACAACAGTTCATGAAGAAGATTGATAAACTGATACCTGAATTTGGAATTCAGCCTCTTCATCTTCTGTCAATTGGATCCTCCCCAGTGGAGTTTTTATTAAATTTGGATGGATCAGGGAAATAGAGGTCTTTGTAAAACTGCCCTAGCAGCAGGGCTAGATTTACTTCTCCTTCTACAAACAAATCTTGGAGAACAAAATCTACTATAGGCAAACTCGTATGAGTATAAGAGTAGAGTTTTTATGGTTCTACTTGCAAAGAATTCAGAGAAGAGGAGAAATCCTCTTCCAAGGTAAATTGTACAACCTTTTTCCCTAAAATATGCTCAAAAATAAGATCTATAACAACAAAATCTATTTGAAGGCTCATCACCTTTCAAATTTTCTAATTCACTTACAAATTTCTAAGAATAGGAAGCTTCAACATAAGTATACTTAATGGAAGGTGTTCTAGGTACAGATAAAGAAGAAGTACCTCTTAAGATACCTGCTCTAGATGTCCTTGCTACTCTGGAAGTTTTCCTTTGTAGAATTCTTCCACTTCTTATAATATTCTTTGGGTCTGCAACAGGTGTTACTGGTGGCCTCTCTTGATTTTTCTCTGGTATGAGCCCTTCTTGGAGCCATAGTTATTCAATGGAATTGCCAGATAGAAAATTTCAACCAATAAAATGTCCAGGCTTTGTCTATCATCAAAGCTGGATCTATTGTTAGCCTATGGCTTACCTTTACCAATCACTAAGTCTAAATTGTCACCTATATTTGCATTATTCATTTAGGATATTAGTCCTATATTTGCATTATTCATTTAGGATACTAGTAATATATCCTCAAGTGATGACTAGGTGATTTAGTTAAGATTCTACCCAGTCATCATGTGCATGATTTTAGGATCTAGAGCAAATTTCTATGAGGTGGCATCACCCATTGTACTATAAATGTAACATTGAGTGAATAATTGAGTGTTGGCTAGTGAGCCTTTTCCTCCATATTGTTATTCTTGTCTATAATTTATCAATTGCATCGTGAGCTAATATATTTCTTAAGGGCCTGGTAATATTGAGATCGATGGTAGTTTTCCATGGAAGGAGAGGAATGCAAACAAAGATGTGCAAATTGGCACATGAGATACATCATCGAGGAAACTAGTGATTACTCAAATTGATCAACGATTACTATTGATAATGAGGCTAGGCACAAAGTAGATTGGATGGTTGAAATGCTACTCAAGGAAAATCAAATATGGTCTGTTTTTTTAAAGTTTTGAATCAAATTGAATGTCACATTGTTATCTGTGAGAAGGATCCCACTAGAAAGAGATTAGATCCATTGTCTTTCAGATCAGATCCATTTCCAAATCCGTTTCCAAAATGTCTTTGTGAAATAAATCAAAGACGTTTGCATCATATTCATATTCCAAAAGAGATGTAGTTGGGGATCGAACTGTTCATGGCTCGGTAGCATATCACAAGAAACTCCTCATCTTGCATGTCGCTTCAACCTTTATAATCTCCACATCATTTTTTTTCTTGCACACAACCTCTGTTCGAACCCCGTGAACATGACCTGTTGTAAAGAAAGCAGCCACTCAGATCTGCGATCATGATGTAGGTATACCTGTTATTGTTCTTGTTTATGGAAAGTTTGATAGCTTCATGAAAAGGTTCGAAGGTGGTTTTGCAAATGGATATTTTGAAGATGAATCAGTTTGTAGTGTGATGAAAGATCATTGATAACAGCGTATAGATAGTTACAACAATAATGACAGAAACATTCACAGGTTTTGGGTAACAAATGCACATTTGTTTCTCGATTATTCTCTCTTTTATAGATCTATGAATCATTCACTTTTCCATGGATCTATACAGTAAAATAGTGCATCATTGTGAAAAGAATCTTGTCATCCAATGAATACAACTCGTTATTCTCTCGAAATTTTTAATGCAAATTTGATGAAAAGGAATGATCACGCCAGATACCGGAGCATGCTATATGTCATTTCCAGAATTCCCATTTTGATTTTGACGAAACATATTTTTATTGCAACCGATCATTCTTCTCAAAGGTCATCAGACCAACGCTTGATCTATGGACTCCTCTCCATATTGAATATAGCACGACACCAACAGTAGCATGACCTTCAGACCTAGGAATGAATGGATCTCTTCGTTGCTTCGTAGAGATAGGGCCGAAAACACGCAGATCTAAAGGAAAACCGCGGATTTCGGCTACCTAGATGCATATTACAAAGATCTAAATGCGAAATACTGTGACCAAGATAAAAGGGAGGGCTTGTGGAGCAGGATTCAAACTATGGTCGATTAGCTCCAACGAAGTGTGTGAGAGACAACTGGTCTCACTTGTGTGAGCACATCAATGCCTTTTGATGTATTTTAATTTGGTATTGGTGTGACCATGTACACACCAACTCGTGAAGGTTGCAAAGGAGGCCGATGTGTTCTGTCTAGAGGAGGTCACTCCCTTAATTTGTGAAGACGCTTATCTGACTGTATTGTAACCTGTGTTTGTTGCGTGGATATTTTTTTTAAGTACTCAATTCGTGTGAGTTTGATTTGAGGTGCATCGAATCCTATTGTGGCAAAGGGAAGGTATATCTCTGTGTAGAAAGGAAGATCATGCCACCATAGTAATTCATCACCTGAAAGAAGAATCATTGTTAATTTGGAAGAATAATCACTACTTTTGTTGAGCAGTCTTTCTACTTGCATGTTCATAATAGCCTTTTATAGAAATACACAGCAAAGGATCATGAGAAGATTAATGCGTGGAACATGAAGGAGCCGCCACTGTTTTGTTGTAGCGGAAAGAGAAGGAGCAGATCTACACGATAAGAAGGACCGTTGTTTACAAGATATATCATTACACCTCCGCATCCTTGCATTTGAAACAAAATCTAGAGATTGGATGCGATCGAACAGAACCTTGACATGTGCTGCATCTGTATGTCTAAGTCAAAAGCTAAATATTGAATTACAAGACTAGGGAAATGTGACCTGTATAATCATATTTTCAACCAACATGCATATGGTGAAAACCATTTGCAAGTGATTTTCCCGAGGTCCATACGTCACACCAACAAATAATGGTGAAGATGCAAGGTGATTGTTTTCAGAATTTGGATATATGCATTTATGCCTTTGAATTGATTTGATAGTTGTGCACAAAATAATAGCAAGATAATGAAAGTATATTGCTTTGACATTAGAAAGAGATAATTTTATTTGATTATGTAAAAGTCACATGTTTGTTTGATATTTTGTCAAACAAAATGATATTAGTTGATCTGGCCTTTTGGTTAAAGGGATGAATAAATGGGGTGAATTTGGTGGAGTTGTTACTTTAAAGACCAAGTGATGTAAGGCAATAAAACATGGTTCATGGTATTCCGGACATGAAGAACATTGAGAGCTTCAAAATGTATTTGAGCATGGTTATTGTAAGAGTGATATTCATAATAAAATTGAACTTTTTTTTTCTATGTCCTAGATCCAAATTAAATTGAATAAGGGATCTTAGGTACTTTGTGGCTGTGTGATGGTAATATTTTCATGGAATCTTTATTTCATTATGTCTAGTGTTGACATAATCATATTTTCAATTCATCATTTAATGCAACATACAAGCAAAAATTCATGCCAATCAACCAATTAATGAGAGGTGCAACTCATTAATGAAAGGTGCAACACATCAAAGGTGGACTCGACTCTAAAGCTCCAAAACACATTCAAATTTGAAGATTAATTCAACTTAAGAATCATGATTTATTGTAACTTGCAAATATTCCTTTTGTAAGTTTACTTGTGGGCTTATAAATCATGTAGTTGAATTTCTTTGTAATTGGGTGCATTCTCACTAGAGCCCGACACCCAAGAGACATTGTCATTTTGAGTCGAAATTGAAAAAGGTTGAGTAATTGAAACTCAAATCATTGTGAACATCACACTTTGGACGCATTTTTGGTAATCATATCCTCAACTTCCTGGAAGAAAGTTCAAGAAAGGGAAGTACAAGGAAGCATTAAACAAAATCAAGTGAGTGTGAAGTTCAAGCAAGCCATTCAAGTGAGCGAGTTGCAGATAAGCCTTCTTCTGTTGAGTCAAAATTGTTATAAGGATCTACCAAGACAAGGAGACCTTTTTTAGTATTTTAAAATGGCTCAAAGTCTCAAATTATTAGAGTTAATGAACACTCTAATAAACACCACTAAAGATAACACAGTGACAATGAACAAAGACACTCTTCAATCAGTTCTAACTTGTTTGGTGCGATGCGAGTTAAAGTTAGACTTCTTCAAACTCTATCCCAACTACTGAATGATGAGTTGATCGATTCAAAAATCAACAAACTGAATTGTTCCTAACTAGTTTTGTTCGTAACAACCCTCTCTATGATGATAATGATGATGATGATGTTCTTAATCAACAGACAATGAAGGAACAACACGCTGATACAACTTCAAAATCTGTTTTAGACGAATTTGAAACTATTCATGAACCTACATTTCAAGAGTTTTCTTGTGATTTCACTGAAGAAAACCTTTCAATGATGCATCAACATGCAGTAAATTTTCTTCCATGGATTTCAAAGCAACAAGTTCATAATACTCTTTCCAAGCCCATCATCAAACTCGGGAAGAAATCATCTAAAACAAGAATAGAACAGGACTTGAATATGAAAAGGAAGTTACCTTTAATATTCTCGATTATTCCACTCAATCAAGTTCCAAAGTGTTGGATTCCTCAAGAAGATTCACTTTCACATGCTCCAGCCAAAGCATCAGAATGATAAGCACCAACATTGCAATCGAGTTGGTCACAAGAAGAATCATTGTTTTGATCTCCATCATTTCCAGCATTGTGGCAAGCATAACCATTCTTAACCGGGGATGTTCAACACTCAAGAAACCGCAAGATTGAAGATTCACTATGAGGATTGATCCTTGGTGGTGGTCATCAACAACCAAGCCGATTATATATAAGTCTACCATAGAATTAAATCTGATTAAAGACCACATTGTGGACATAACATTTTGTGTACCACATAAGTGGTCCCTTATATACATTCTTTCGAAAGTATGGCCCCCTCACTACGAGATACATGTGGGTTTTTTTTTTCCTGCATGACCACCAGGTTGAAATTCAAATTGAACAAGTATGGTATTCTCTTGAGCCTAGAAGGGGGGGTTACAATGATGTAACTCTCATGCAACTTAAGGGAGGGAGTTCAAAATTTCATTGACAATGGTTCATGAAACCACTTGTGGTCTCTCCTTCAACTGACAAAGGGGCTTAATTAATGATGGAATTGGTTGTTAGACAGAAAGTTTTGACAACAAACATCAAGTATGCCGATGGGCATGAAATTTGCCAAATGGGCACCTGCGGTCTGTAGATGACAGACATTAGAAGAATTATGGTTCAATAAATTTAAATTGAATCATACATAATTTTGATGTTTGATTTTGATTTGAGAGCAATGATGTGAACATTTGGTTCACATAGATGGTCATTCAACCCAGCAGAGGACAAGAGGATCCTTCCGCATTGCAACTTGGAATTCGATTGAGTTGTTGAGAATTTTTAGGGATGTGTTAGACTAGAAGTTGATTCAATTCTCTTGGTTTGCTCTCATCAGATTGGATTTTATATTAAGTAAACAATTTTCATGCATCTTGGATCACATGATTACATTGTGAGATTTTCCAAAGATTGCACATTTTGGTAGGATTATGGTTCAATGACTTGCAATTGAATCATACACACAATACATTGGGATGTTGTTGGACACCTAAAAAGTGTCAAGATTGGTTATGGTTATCCAAAAACCATTAGATGCATGGTATCAATTGGTCAGTGGTTGTCCCAAACCACAAATTTAGAGAGAAATTTCAAAGGATACACTGATAGTAGAGTGGTGATACTTACATGTTCCCCAATTAGTAGAAGACATCAGATTCTTCTAGCTAAAATACTTGGCAAAATGATCAAATTGTCACAACATGAATGTTCAGACATACTGCTCACTTCATATTCCCAGCTCCTTCCACCATTTCCGTGATGAACATGTTTTAGAAGTATCCAGATTGATGTTTTTTAGGCAGCTCTTCATTGAGGCTCAACATAGGAGTTTCAAAATGAAGACTTGGAATTATACCAATTTATGTTTTATTATCTGTATTATTGATCGGACTTGTGATTGAGGGGGGATTTTTAGCCTATGGCTTACCTTTACAAATCACTAAATCTAAATTGTCACCTATGTTTTACTTATTCATTTAGATATTAGTAATATATCCCTAAGGATGACTAGTGATTTAGTTAAGATTTCCCAGTCTAGTCATCATGCATGATTTTGAGATCTAGAGAAAATCCTCTATGAGGTGGCATCACCCATTACACAATAAATATGTAACATTGAGTGAATAATTTAGGGTTACAAGGGAGCCTTTTCCACCATATTATTATTCTTGTCTATATTTTATCATCTATGTCATGTCCCAAGGAAGCCGAGATTCAATCTCCTCTCCTCAAAGCAATGATGCCAATTTTTTATCACTTCTAGGAAACTCTTCTAGGTTGAGCTCAAAGATTCCTAGTAACTTAACTAATTATTTCAATGATTAACTCAATGATGGGTATGGGTTGATCAAGATGAATATCTATTAACTCGACCATTTATTGAAGATTGTATATTGATATTCAAATAGTATAAGGCTCTCAATAGATGAAATCAGACAAGTTGTTTATCAAATAGAATAGAAGATAATCACCTAACCAAATCACACATATATAAAACAATGAGCATGATGGGTCCATAAACTAGGATAACAACTTATGATTCTTTTCTTAGAAATCAAATAGTGAGATGACAGCCACCTAAGGATCATATAAGCATAGAAAGAGAATAACATTCACTCATAAATATAGACATATAGGAAAGAAGAGATCCGATCACATCAATGAAAGAAGCTTAAAGGCTTGAATATATTTAAGAATAAGTCTCTATTACAATAGCAACATAGTGAATCCAAAATCTAACCTTCAGCCTCAAGGAATGAATTCCACCCCCCTTGTTACATCAATAGTATATGGATTTATATCCTTTACATGAGAAATCTAGATACTGAAAAGTAGGATCAGATTTAATTAAAATAGACAGTCAAAAACTATCACAAAAGAATAAGAAGAGATCCTAAAACCAGGGTCAACTCTTTATCTTTTATGATATTTATCTCATTCAAAATATTTGCCAAGTGTATAAAACCTTCCAAGGCTATTGAATATCCATAGAAAACTAGATGGGTCAAATTTTCTATTTTTTAGCCAAAAATTGTTTTTTGTGCCCATAATAGGTGGTTATTTCCATTTTGCCGATATCTAAAACACCTCATACATCAACACAAAACCTTAAATCTGATGTATTTAATTATCGTTCATCTTAAGAAACCATTATTGAGATGTTTGGATGAGAAAAAATTAGATCCGGGAAAAAATATGACCTCTCTGCCATGTCTATGCTTGCATTAATGAATAATTCAGTCAGTTCGCTCTTGCCACCAAAATTCGAAATATTCTCCCCAAAGATTCCACCATATTCTAAATAAAATTAGAGTTTCTGTAAACTTGAGATGTGTGTTTTGTATATCGGTTTGTTTTGAGGAAAAACCTCTCTCAAGAGTTTGAGATTCATTTTTATTTTTTTGTCTGATATTCATTTCTCTAAAAACATGTGCCAGCAGGGAAATATTAGATCCGAAAATTAGGGATCAGAGATGAATTTTATTCTCCAAATATATGACACCTCTAGGAAAAATGAGATTTTATTGTCTTCATATGTTAGAATAAAACCTCTCACGCTTCTCAAAATGATCTTCCAAATAATTCAAAATCACCATTTGAAAATGATGACACAACCTAGTAAAAGTGCATAATTTTAGGCCAAAGGGCTAGGAGAGCCAGCCAAATTTTGTAAGCTGAAAGTATCGAAAGTAGGATTTCGTATTTAGAATCCATTTTGAAAACTACTAAGCTACCAAACCCGAGTTTTGATTATTTCTGAAGAAAAATGAAATCTAATGTTTTCAAACTTTATTGGCATAAGGCTCTAAAAAATGAACCTAAAAAAATTTAGAAAAGTATTTTCAATGACCTCCTATCACCTAAAATTAAAAAAATTTGACTATGTCATTTGAGGAGAGATAATGTAATCGACACCAACCATTTAGGTCATTTGACAAAGTTGGAACAATAAGGAACAATGGAAGAATTTATAAATTCTTTTGAGAATCGCTTTTTCGTAAGGAGGGCATGTCCATGCTTTTTCTGAATGCTTATCCTGGCCTCAAGGAAGATATTTGTGTTCATGTCCTCATGGCTCACCCCATAGTTGGGTGGGAGTCTACCAAAAGAGATAAGGAAACACAACAGGTTGTTCTTCTCAAAACAAGAAACCCTCCTTTATTCCTCACACTAAAACCATAACTCCCAATTTCCCTTATTCTCCACTAAAGATCCAAATATTGACCCAGGATGAAATGGATGAATGCCAACCAAAGCGCCTTTTTTATAAATGTGATGAAAAATACTTTCCTGACACAAGTGTAAGGAACAAAAAATCCTTTATGGCCATCTCAGAGGATGTTTTAGGAGAGGATGTTGAAGCTCCATCAGTGTCTGCGGTCGGGCTTGAACCCACTGACATAACCCCTCGCACCTCCGAGGTAGAATCGCTCATTTACCTAAATTCTCCTCAATCGGGCTTCTCTTCTCCACAAAACCTCAAAATAATTGGTTACATCAAGCATAGGAAGGTCATCATTCTTGTTGATAGTGTAAGCACCCATAATTTTATTCTATCGGCCGCATTGCCTGCCAAGAAACTAATGAAACATCCTGTAGTTGCAATAATAATTTCCAAATCATGATTTGGAAATTATTGCTAATGGTGGGTCCATGAATGTGGAGGGCATTGTGAAAATGTGTGGGTTCCAACCAGAATACCATCTTAAATTTTACATGTTTTATATCGACATGGGTAGTTGTGAAATTGTGTTGGTGCATAATGGATAAGGACTTGGGTCCCATTCTCATGGATTTTAAGGAATTAACTATGAAATTCAACCAAGAGGGGCAACAATATAAGTTCCAAGGAATCATATCCATTCCTAGAGATCATTAGTCTCATCGCATGGAAAGCTACTCAAAAAAGGTCATTCTCGCATTATTTCCCAACTCCATGCCATACAAGCCATCGACACCTCTCCGTGGTCGCAGACATGACCTCCAATCCATCCTCTAAAATATCACTGGTTTTTTTCCCACTCTAGACTTCCTCCTTCCCTTTTTGTTCATGATCATTCCATTTCCTTTGTCCCATGAAGCCTTCCCATTATCCATCCTTATCGTCACCCCTTTCCCAAAACAATGAAATTGAGAAAAATGGTTCAAGAAATGCTCAACGCAGTAAGCATCTTTCCTAGCACGAGCCCCTACTCTTATCATGTGGTCATGGTCCTTAAGAAAGAAGGCTCTGCACATGTATCCTAACTCGGCCCCTCAACAAGCTCAACATTAAAGACACAAATTTCCTCATTCCTACCATTGATGACCTTCTGGATGAAATTGGAGGAAACAATTTTTTCACTAAACTGGATCTTCATTCGATCTACCACCATATACGTATGAAAAGAGTGCATAAATTCCTAAGACTTTTTTTAGAACTCATGAGGGACACTATAAATTTTTGGTCATGCCTTGTACTCTTGTGTCATGCTCCCTCCATTTCCAAAGCCTCATGAATCATGTCTTCCGCCCTTTCTTTTTGTCATTTTGTGTTAGTTTTAGTTTATGATATCCTCATCTATAAAAACCTCGGATAGATCCATCTTGCTCATGTGGATTGAGTTGTCCATCTACTCTCTCAACACAAATTTTCCTCAAACAATCCAAATGCTGTGCTTTTGGTGCCCTAAGTTTCAGTACTTGGGCCATCTTGTAAGGCATTATCGGTGGATCCTAAAAATGATTAGTCAGGAAAGGTTGGTCTCACCCAAAGACTCTCAAAATCTTGTAGGTATTTCTAGGTTTAATGTGTTATTATTGCAAGTTTGTTAAGCACTATGGAAGATTTGAGACACTCACACTCAGACTCTTGTAAATAATTCTTTCTACTCTTGGACTCCAACAACCGCTCAGTGCTCTTCAAACCTTGAATATGGCTATGTGAACCACTCCAAATTCCGCCCTTTCCGGGATTTCACAAAGACCTTGTCCTAGAAAATGTGATGCTTCAAGGAAATGAATTGGAAATGTCCTTATGCAAGAGGGTCACCTTTGCCTTTACACAAAACAACCGTCCAGAGAAATTTGGGAAAAATCAATTCATGAAAAGGAAATGTTGACCATTATGCATGTTACATGGATCTTTGGTGCCCTCATCTATTGGGGAAACATTCCAAATTAAGACGGATCATCAAGGCCTTAAGTATTTAAACAACACTTTCTTCCTATAACAAAAAATGGTGACTAAGCTGCTTGGATGATTATGAGATCATTACAAGAAAGAAAATACAATGTGGTTGTGGACGACTTTCCCAAAAATATGAAGATGAAGGATCCCTTTTTTCTCTCCTTCATTAAAATGATTATTCAAGTTGTTCACTAAGAAATGGCTATTAAATGATCCCAAAAGTTCAGATTACTTGATACAAAAAACAGGTCCAATTCTCCAATTCCCTGAGGTACTCTTAGTTTAATGATGAGATCTGATACAAAGGCCATTTGTATTTAAGTAAACAATAAAATTAAACTTATGGTACTTTTTTGAGTCATACACCAATACTGGCACCTGCTTCTTACTCAAAACCTATGATAGTCAAATGTTCTTTTCCTGGATTATGAAATAGACGCTTGTATTTTTGTCATTGAATGTGATGTGTCAATGCAACAAGAGAGAAAAAATAAAATATTTACATACCGCAATCAGCTTCGATTCCAATTCAAGTATTTCCATGGATATCTCATAGTGGATTTTATTGTAGGCTTACCTTAAATTGTGTTTCACATTAGTCATTATGGTGCATTTGATCTTCTTTCCAAGCATGCTCATTTTTGTGCTCTTTCAACACCCATTTACAACACATCCATCAGGCTCAAGTTTTCATGGATTATGTCTTCAATATTCATGGCATGCCACATTGGTGTATTGTTTTTTATCATGGACCAACTTTCAACAACAATTTTTAACAAGAATTGTCTGCTACAGTGAACCTAATTGCATCTCAACACAACTTATCATCCCTAAATTGATCGCCAAATTGAAGTTGTCAAACAAATGTTTTGGAAACATATTTGAGGGCTTTTCATCTAAAGGCAACATCAGAGGCTTAATGTTTACCACTAGTTGAATGGTGGTACAACACTTTCTGCCATACAACCATTACCTACATGACTTTTGAAAAGATAGACAAACCACCTTCAGCTCTCTCATATTTTCCAAGTGTCTAGAAGGTCCAGGAAGCTGACCAAACACTTACAGCTTGAGATGTTATTCTCTGTACCCTCAAAGGAATTTGGTCATGGCCTAGAATCACATGAAGCAAAAATCAGATCAAGGTCACTCTGAATTGTCAATTGATGCAATGGGGATCATTGCTTCTTAGTTCAACTTACAAGAAAAATTCCCTGTATGATGACCATTGCTTAAACTGCTTCAAATTTTATGGTCCTTATATGGTTCTCAAGCATCTGGGACAGGTGGCCTATCGGGCTAGATTTTCCCACCCTTCTAAGTTCCATATTGTTTTTCATGTTTCTCGCTTAAAGAAGGTGATTGGAATTAAGTGCCAAACCCAAACCACCCATCCCGAGTTGGACGAAGAAGGACCCATTTCCATTACACGACAAGAGGTTTTGGACCAAAGATGAGCATGTGTGTTCTACGCCACAAAGACCATCAAGGAAGTGTTAGTCCAAGGGAAATATACAACTCCAAATAGGACACTTTGGGACCCCACTACCATTCTGCAACAATTTTCCTATCTCAAGCCTTGAGGACATTGTTACTTAAGGGGGAGACATGTTAGGGGACTCAACTCCCCTCACATAGGTAGAATAGTATATTTCCATGTAATAAAGGTCAATATTAATAAGGCCTAGCACAAGGGAAGAATAAGTCAAATGTAAGGGATACCTAATAAAGTCAATTTCTAGAAGGATCTTCCTAGATTGTTTTTGATAGACATATTTAGTATAAATAGGAGGAGGGTATGAGAAGTTTTGTCTTGGGATATTATTGTAATAGAGGTTTTCTATGCCGAGGTTGCCCCTCAAAGATGCAATTGAACATTGCTCTCAAGAATCAAAGTGCTCTTTTCCGTGTTATTCTCGTATTATTCTGGTATTATTGTCATGTTGTTTTGGTTATATTGTTTTATCCGCCATTTCTAGCTATTTTTTTTTTTGCATACTATTTTATATCCGAATATTATAGAACCACATGGATGCTACGTGGCAGTGAAGTATAAAAGGTGAGTGGAGACTTAGGAAACTTCGGGATGCCATAAGTTTTGATATGGAACTCATATTTAAGTATATTATAGTTGTTGGAAATATATCAAATAGAAGAATCCAACTAATAGGTTTAATTAGAGAGAATAATAGAAGAAAAGAGAGGAAGTGCTCAATAAATAAATGGAAGAATAAAAAGGGGAAGAATATCAAAGGATTCCCCACATGCATCTCAAGGATGCAGCAATCGTGAAAAATGATATCATTATAACATGTTCCTACAACCATAGAAAGAGACTCCAAATCTCATTTATACGATTTAAAATACATTCAACAACACATGAGAAACCATAATATTTCCCTTTCCTTTAAGAAAATTTATAAACAAGTACTAAAAATGAATAAAATGAAGAGGAGAGGTTTATCAAAGGAAATCATCTATGATCTGGATTAAATAACTATCATGATAAATTCATGCACCTAATATCCAACACATAGAACAAATTAGTGACCGCATGATTCAATTCTAAGAGTTGTCCAATATATGAGAGTATAAATATGAAGATGTTAGGTACCACATGCTAGCATGGGTATGCATAATTTGAATAAGTAACTCAGAAAAATATTAATAACTAGCATCAAACTCATTCAAGACATGTTCTAGATCATCAAACCACACAGTCACATAAGAGCTCAGAAGACATCCAAATCATGAGATCAAAAGAGGAAATTCAACCACTATCAAAGACCATTATCAATCAAGACCAAACCCCCAAACTACCTTAAGGTAGGAAAAGAAGTAGCATAGGCTCCAATAGTAGAGGATTAGGCAATAGGATCAAAATTTAGTAGGGGACCCTTTTCTATTTCACTTGTAAAAGAAAAATTAAAAAGGGGGTTTGTTATGGCCACAAACAAATCCTTTATAAACATAAATCACTAAAAGATAAAGTTCCCTAGAAGCTAACTCCAAAGTTTTATGGTCCCTACCACATCATACACCACATTGGACAAGGTCTACCATGTTGGCTTTCCCATCCACCCAAGTATTGCATATGTTATTTCAGTTCTTGTTTAAATTGCATCCTTTAAATACCACTTTTAATTAATTAAGCCATTTTTAAAAAAAATTGTAGGAAATTGAGATGCTTATTATAAGAATTTGAATTAGTGGAATGAAGCATTTAGTACTAATTTCAAATCATTCATGGACCAGATCTTTAAGCTAAATGTTGTCTCCACTTCCACTGGTGATAGATTAAGACCCACATTCACCAACAAATTTTGGTGGGAGATATTCAAACTTCAAGGTACATAGTTGAATATGATAACTACATGTCATCCCCAACTAGATGGCCAAATAGTAGTGGTCAACAATTTCTTTGGATACCCATTTGAGATTTTTTCTTATGAAAAACCATACCAATGGGCACATTGTCTTCCCATGGCCAAATGGTAGTATAATATCACTTATCGTGGAGTTTTTTATGGCCAAATTCCCTTATTAGTGGCATTCTATGTACCGGGAACCTCCAAGGTTCGTGCATCATATAAAGTGTTTCATACCAAAGAAGCAAGTATATGTACCCTCAAGGACAATTTGTTTATGGTGCAAAACCAAAATTAAATATGATTTTATTAGCATAGATTTGAATATTATTTTTCTAAGTGGATCAAGTGATTTTTCACATGAAACATTATAAACAAAATCACTAAAAGATAAAGTTCCCTAGAAGATAGCTCCCAAGTTCTATGGTGCCTATTAGATCATACAATGCATTGAACAGGAATACATGTTGGCTCCCTACCCCTACCCAAGACATTCTATCAATATTTTGCAAATATTTAAATTGCACTTTAAATACCACATACTTTTAATTAGTTGCTTCATTTTTAAGAAAATTGGGGGAAATTGAGATGTTTGTTATAAGAATTTGAATTAGTGGAATGAATCATTTAGCACTAATTTGGGATCATTCATGGACTAGATATTTAAGGTACATGGTATTTCCACTTCCATTGTCTCATATTAAGACCCCACATTCACCAACAAATTTGGGTAGGAGCTATTTAAACTTCAAGGTACATAGTTGAGTATGAGAACTTCATATCAACCCCAAATGAATGGCCAAATAGAAGTGGTAAAAAAGTTCTTGGAACCTATTTTAGATTCTTTGGTTATAAGAAAACACAACAATGGGCGCATTGTCTTCCTTTGGCTATTCTAATGGAGGTATAATATCACTTATCATGGAGTCGTTTATGGCCAAAATCCCCTTTTAATGGCATCCTACATACCAGGAACCTCCAAGGTTCAAGAATCATATAAAATGTTTCACACCAAAGAAGCCATTATGTACCTCTCAAGGAGAAAGTTTTGCTATGGTGCAAAAAAATTAAATACAAGTTGATTAGCATAGATCCAACATTATTTTTCCAAATGATCATGTTATTTCATCTACAACCTTATAAACATAAATCACTAAAAGATAAATTTCCCTAGCATGTAGCTCCCACGTTCTATGGTCCCTATCAGATCATACACCGCATTGGATAAGTGGTTTCCATTATGATGATTTACTAACCCACTCTAAGATCCATCCATTTTTTCATGTGTCTTGTTTGAAGAAGGATTGTGGGATCAAATTGCAAAGCATGGACCAAAATACAGAACATGGATGAAGAATGCTTTGTTTGATCCAACTAAAATTAGTATTGGATACCAGAGAGCATCAATTGCACTAGCACACAATTAGGGAATTACTTATCCAATGGAAAATATGCAACCAAAATATGTTACATGAACTAACAATGATAATTTACAACAATTTCCTCTAACTTCAATGTTGGAGTACAATGTAATTTTAAGGGGAGGGTATGTTAGGGTCTCACGCTAACCCTTATATTAGGATACTTTATTGATGTATGATGGAACCTTCCTTGAATAAGGCCCACTAAATATTTAGTTAATAGTCACTCATTAAAAGGGTCATGTTCCTTAATAAGGCTCAAATTGATTAGTAGACCCTCATAATAAATGGGCTCACATTTAGTTAAGATTATCTATTGATAACTTTATACTCAATATAAATGTATCAATAGATAATATGAAATGTAGTTTTCAAGACTTTGTTGTATTTGGAGCTTTTACTCTTTGGAGGCTTCCCTTGAGGAGGCAAGAACATAGCTCTACTCGAATATCATTAATACAAGAGATATTTCTAAAGGTTTATTTACTTTCTCTTATGTTCATTGGTTTTGCAGAAGTATTTTATTACATTCTAAGTGATTTCTCTCAAGTTTTGAAGGTTGTCTCCAGACTACCTAACTTGGGAGTAAAACAATTATTTTCCTTGAAATTATAATTCTCCACAAAAGGAACATATTTTGATCAAATAATTTGTAAATGAGTTGTATCATTGGTATTATATATATTTTAGGCATGCCATTCACTCATTTCTATATTTATTCACTATTTGCTTTTATATCTTAGCATCAATCTATAAAACATCAAATATCTACATGAAGCTGCAAGAAATGTTGTAGTGCATCAAAACATCTAAGCTAAGAAGATTCTTCATGATCAACACTCAAGTCTTGTTCCTTTTTGAGATTGTTGCCTGCACAAGCTTTTAGTAGATGACATTGTGTATTCAATCTGACATATTCTTAAGGGACAACATATTCTATGGGGATTGGCTATTTCGCTTCAAAATACACCATAGTTGGTAATCTTGTAGAGAAAAGTGACATGTGTGCTTTTGGAATCACTATGTTGCAGGTTCTCACACAAGAAATAAGGATAAAATATTCGTTGATAACATTTATTGTACAATCTAGGTGATTGCATGAATTCATCGATATAACTCTCAAGAAGAAGTACTAAAAAGAGGAGGCTTTTGTTATACATGTATTTCCCACCATATGCCTTGCAAGGATGTTATTATATATTATGAGGATAAAATTACATAATTGAGCAAAAACATGATAATTATTTCACAAGGAAATAATTATTTGATCACAATGTCATAATTATGAAGTAACAATTATTTCAAGATTGAGCATGGAACTTAGCAAAAAACTCATAATTGAGAAAAAATCTCATGATGGGTTGGAAAAAGCTTACAACTAAGCATGTAACTTGTGCATGAGTTGTTGTTACGTAGTGCACATGGCATGAATCCTATCTATAACTTGTAATTTCTTAGTTCACATGCCATGAATCCTATCTATAACTTGTAATTTCTTAGTTCGCATGGCATGAATCCTATTCCATGTTGTGACTACTGTGATGAACTGTGTGCATGAATGGGATTTCCCACACCACATTGTTTACTTTTCCAACCACTCTATATTAATTCCATTGGAAACCACATTGGTATTTATGAGGGGTTTGTGGAGGCATGACCATTGGTTTTTAAAACTACCATTCACCCACAACAATCCATGTGGTGTTTCCACGTGTCCAAGTTGGTCTTTCGATTGTTGAGCCTCATTAACCCTTCAAACATCTTGTATCTTTTTCTTGACATTGTATGCACATTGTTGATCATCACATCGCATCACCTTTGTCGTTCAATAATCCTCAGATTTACTTCGAACTTGGAAATTGAGTTCATTGGGACCAATATATTAATGTTTCCAACTATTGAAGTGATTAGATGGTACTCGCTTCTAATAATTACAAATCATGCATAATATTTCCGGAAACAAAGTCTTAATTTGTCCATGAGATCATCTGCATCAACTTTATTCATGAAATTTTCAATATGGATACAACCGTCGCAATCTCAAACTCTTTCCTAAAAAAAATCCTAATATTTAACACAAATATTTAACAATGATTTGAAGGGAAAATTCATCACCCCACAAAAAAATATTTAACAATAATTTGCAGAGAAAATCGTCACGCTTTTGAACACAAAGATTTTTCCTTAAATTGTTCTTCAACAATCACCTAAATCTATATATTAGTGATTTAATTATGAAGTTGGCTGATATTCTTGTATAAAAAGGCTTAAAAATGGGATATGTCATTTTAAGAGCTATATAAAAAGTCTTAAAAATTATATATGTCATTTTAAGAGCTAAGGCTACCCACATCCTTAAAGGATACAAACTAAGATATGTGATTTCTCAACAAATTAAGTTATATTGGCAATGTTCAAAAACACCTCCTCACCAGCACTCTAAGAAATATGTGATATCTAACCACATCCTTAAAGGCTAAGAGCTAAGATATCTGTTTTTTTAACGAAATAAACAATGTTTAAAAGCTCCTCTCTATCACAAAGGTTAACTAACAACTAGTGGGCTTGGATTTAATGTTACTTGAGATCAAATAATTTGTCGGCAAATAAAAGCAACGCCATTTAATGTTCGACACACTTTATTGTACACCTATTTGACCCAAGTGTGTACACAACATCTTTAATTGTTCTATGTTTTTTTTTTTACTTGAAATTTGGTGAGAATCTTGGATTTCTAGATTTTTGAGTTATTACTTCTATATAATTAGAATGCTTTTCAGCAAACTAAATCCATTTCTAAATTCAAAAATGCAATTTAAACAACAACAAATTTAATTTTATACACACTCAATATTATTGAAAAAAATACCAAAAACATGAATCGTGTTCGGGGTAATTACATAATGGGTAGTTACGATACATAAATTAATTGTTGCTCTATGTCATTCTCGTGATGTTGGACTTTGCATGATTGATCTATGTCATTCTCGTGACGCTAGCAATAAGAATATATATTATTTATTTGTAAATCTCTTTCCTCTTTGGTATCTTATACTTATATTATTTATTTATAAATATCTTTCCTCCTTATCATTTTTTTAATAATTTGGTTGCTGAAAATTCGGTGGGCAACTCGCTCGAGAGAATTTAATGCCCTTCACATTGTCATGTAGGCATCTGGATATAAAGTAAATTTATATAAAGTAAATTTATATCTCACTGTGTGTACACTCCAGTAACTTCATTTATTATGGTCGTCTCCCCAGTTGTGTCGGGTAGTTAATTTAGTACATGATCAAGGTTAATGATAAGTGTGCAATTATTACGTCGAAAGGCATACATCTATTGGTAATGGGCATATTTATTAATATTTTAACCTTAAATATTGATCTTATGGCCAACAATTGAAGATGCTAGCATATTCTTAGTCGTCCTTCCAAATCAATGAATGGGATTTACTGTTCATAACTTCCTTGCATTTATGAATGCATGCCTTAACATGTTTACTTTTTCACATTTACCTAATCATATTATGAAATTACTATAAGGCCATATGATTGCCACATTAAGATGATTAACAAGGATTAATATATATGTAAGATTTTATTACCATGTTTGGATGATTAGTAGGCACTACCTCAAATGGATTGCACGTATAACTATTGGGATGTGAACCATGGCCATGTTTGGCCTGCATTGTGAATTGTGGCCACATTTGGCTTGCGTTCAATTTAAAGTAAATAAAATTAGTCTATGGATCGATATATTTTATGGGGTTTCATGTTATAGTCATATTTAGTTAATGCGGGATGCATGGCTTTTCATATTTCACCTTTCTGAAATTAGTTCTTTACTTAAATTGATAGATACTGATCAATTGTTGGGATGGACTTTTGATTTTAATAGTTTCATCATACAATAGAAACTGTGTGAGAACAATCGATTTGTTTCACTATCCATCATTTATAGTAGACATTAACATTTGTGATTCATTTCACTATCCATATCCATAAGTTACAATAGACATTAATAGTGTGTAGACACATCACATGCATTGTTCCAATGGTGTTTGATTTGCACATGGGCAACAAATCCTCGCCTTTTATAATTAATATTTATTAGTGCAAGTTGCGGTGAAGCATACGGTTGCAAACCAGAAAAGCATGGGGCATCACTCCTCCGATCTAGATAACTGAGACGATTCATGGAATTTCCTAGGCTACACAGTGGTATAACCACCCTGTATTCATTTCTTTGAACATTCATTCTATATTTTTTAATTATTGTATTATTGGTTTATAACCTCTGCTCCTTTTACAGATGGATATATAGCTCTGAAGGTCTCTTGCAACAAGTTGTCTTTGAAATCAGATGCCAAATCACTAGGACTATAGTATACTTCTCTAAGGGATTTTCTCCATTGCAAAATGTCACCCAATTTATCCTGTAGAATTATTCAGCGTGGAGCATCTGTAGACCATCGTAAGTTTGGAGAGATATTTGGGCTTCTGCATGGCTTACAAACTCCAGAAAACCATAACCCTCTGATTGTCCAGTCTGGTTATTGTGAATACTGTTAAGGAAAAGAAGTCCGTGGGAAGAAGAAAAACAATTATGCCGATAGGTCTCATCCATCCAATGTTGCAAACCTCTAATCTAGAGGGTCCTAATTTTGTCAGCAGAGCTCAGTTTCTGCAAGTTTGTTGTGCCATAAGCTAAGGATCGGGTTGCGGTTGCTGGGGGTGAAATGGCTTGATCGTGCACCATGTGTCCCATTGGATGGACGACCTAGATCATCTCTTGATCAACGGTCCTAGTTCTTTTCAGTGTTTCAAGCTTCGGGGATCTGAAATGCAGTGGAAGGACGAGACCCTTTGTTCTCCCAAAGTCCCGATAGCCTAAATGGCTTGATCACGCACCACATGTCCCATTGGATGGACGGCCTAGATCATCTCTTGATCAACGGTCCTGGTTCTTTTCGACATTTCGGGCTTCGGGGATCTGAAATGCAATGGAAGGAGGAGACCCTCTGTTCTCCCGAAGTCCCGATAGCCAAAATAGCTTGATTTCTTCATGAGTTTGGCCATAGGAGATGAGCTCAGGCACTTGACCCTGGGAAACTCTGCGACCCAAACTTACCTGATGGTCATCGATCTGCCCCCTCTGTGGATCCTCACTGTTGAAAGACAAAGTGGCCACTCGCTTGATTTTAGGCCCGAAATTGGCTCATTCTGTGGGTTGTGCTCGGCGCTCATGGATGTAGCCTTTGAATAAAACAAACTCGACCAGTTTTCAAACCCCACTTCTATACATTTACACTAGGGGCCCGAAACCAGAAGAAAACACCATCTTGCAAGAATTTGCGCTAACATTAGGCTCCATGGGGGATAGATTCATCCCTGTGATGCTCTAAGAACTCATTTCCAGCTTCAGTGCCTTTCTATTGGGCTATGGAGTCATCTAGTAAGCCGAAAATAAATAAGTAAACAACTAAAAGGACAATATTTACAAAATGAGGAGCTGCCTATGGCTCAAACAAAACATATTTTCAAGAAATGCCCATTTACTGGGCCATTAAAGACTTCCTCACCCTCCAAATCCTGCAACCTATAAGTTTTATTTGAGAATACTTCAGTGATCCTGAAGGGCCCGGTCCAGAGGGTGTCAAATTTGTTTTGTTTGCCCCTATCTTGCCTGGGTGCATCCCACTTAAGCACCAAATCCCCGAGCTCAAACTCCTTCTATGTGACCTTCCTGTCAAAAGCCTACTTGACCTTCTGCTGACAACTATGGACCACATCCATCACCTGTTCCTGGCCACTTGAAGGAGGATGAATCTCCCCAATGAAGTCCAACCCCCATTGTTGAAAAGGTGCTAAAGCTACCATAGGCTTTAGTGGTAATGAGTTGAACTGTTGCTTTCCTGAGAACCTTTGGCATTTGATACAAGCTCTAACTTCTCTATAGACATCAGTGAACAAGGTGGGCCAATAGTACCTAGCCCTAAGAATTTTGTGAGTTGTGGTCTTCCAAAAATGATGCCCTCCACAAAGGCTGCCATGGAACTCAAACATAACTTTCTGGGCTTTCTGTGGGCTCAGACACCTCAGCAACACCCCTAGGGGGTCTCTCTAGTACAAGACTTGGTCAATGAGGCAATACCTTATCGTTTTGAGCTTTAAATATCTTGCCTTACTCTTACCCATTCCATCAGGAGGCTTCATCTCTTGCAGAAAGTACAAAATGTCTCAGTACCAGGTGCATGTTGCTAGTGATGAGCCGTCGTGAGAGATTTTGTTGGATGACTCAGCTGGCTGATTTTCTGAGCAAGTATTTAAGAAGCTAACCCTCAAGGCCCTGCAATTAGATTCAACCAACAGCTTGGCTAAACCCTGCCCTTTAACAAACTTGTTGGGCTTTATCTCTAGGTAAAACTCCAAAATCTTGGCGATCCATTTACCTCTTTTTCCATCTACGTCAGGCTATATAAGGATATCTTTCATGGAAGTTGAAGGCACGTACACAGTCACTTTTGAGTGAAAGACATAGATTCTGAAAGCTTTGAGAGCCTTCACTAAGGCATAAGCCTATTTCTCCATGATTTCATACCTGATCTCTCGATCTCTTAATGCCTTGCTAAAGAAGGAAATGGGTTGCTCTCGACCTTCCTCATTTCTCTGCAATAAGACCGCTGCTACTATATCAAAAGAAGAGAACGAAAAAATTAGAAAATCCTTGGAATAATTAGGACTGATCAGCACAGGTGCCTCAGTCAATGCCCTTTTTATTTGGATGAAAGATTTTCTGGACTCGACAGTCCATTTTACTTCATTTCCTTTCCTGAGCATGGCTGTGATGTGTTTCACCAACTCAGCAAAATTTGAGACGAATCTCCCTAGAAAATTAATCTTCCCCAAAAAGGCCTGAACTTCCTTTCTAGATCTAGGAAGTGACAGGGTTTGAATTGCCTCCACCCTGTTGGGATCAATACTCACTCCCTCTGTTGATACTATATGGCCTAACATCTTCGCCTCCTTCATAGAAAAAATAGACTTCTTGGGGTTCAAAGAAAGGCCAAACTTCTGGCATTTCAGAAAAACCTTCCTTAGGTGACAACAGTGCTCCATATCAGACCTGGAGAAGACTATTATGTCATCCAGATAGATCACCACAAACTGGTCTTTCTCTCCTATAAAGGACATATCCATAGCTCATTGAAAAGTTTCTTCTGCATTCATAAGTCCAAATGGCATCTTGGTATACATGAATGTCCCCCAGGGAGTGGTGAAGGTCGTCTTCTCTCTATCCTCAGGCATGAATGATATCTGATTATACCTAGAGAATCCATCAATCATGGATATCCCAGATGCACTAGTTGCCCTCTACAATATGTGTTGCATGTTGGGCAAGGGATAATTGTCTTTCTTTGAGCTCCTGTTGAGGTTTCTGAAGTCAACACAGAGCCTGATTTCCCCACTTTTCTTCCTCACCGGGATGAAATTGGCCACCCACTCAGAATATCTCAAGGGAACAATGATTTGGGCATCTAACATTTTATTTACTTCTCTCTCCATGATAGGCATCAACATGGGATTTATCTGTCTTTACTTCTTCCTAAATGGTTTAGCCTCCTCCTTCAGTGGCATCTTGTGTTCATTGACAGACGTGTCATATGTCTTGAGGTCTTCCTAAGTCCATGCGAACACATCAGCAAATTCTCTTAATAGCTTAGTATATTCGGCCCTCTGTTCTATGGTCAAAATTATCGACAACTTGACAAACTTAGGCTCCTCCTGTGTGCCAATGTTGCACTCAGACGAATAGACATCTTCATTCAAAACTTCACCGTTTACTACCACATCATTACCATCGAACAATATTTCTAAAGGGAGTAGTCCCTTCGGAATATGATTGCTAGACAGTTGAATAATCTGGTGATTAGAAATTTTATTTAAAAATACCTCAAGGTAGGGGTGACCTTCAAGGTCAGGGTCCTGATCAATGTACAATGCAGAAAATTCATCGACAGCCTGCAAAAAATTATTGATTTCAAGATCGTCTTCGAATACCTTCCAATGTATGCCATTGTCCAGTAGAGCTGGCCTATATTTTATCTCAACATCATATTTTCTCTTAGGCGACAGAGGGATCCTGAACAGACTCACCGAAATGGCTAAGGAATCGGCCAAAGCATTTTTCTCCCTTGGAATAAAAGAGATGTTGAAAGATAAGAAGAAATTTTCGATCAAGTCCCACACCTCATTTCTATAACTCTTGAGTTGAGGATTCTTGGCTCGATAAGCATTTTTGACTTGCTAAATAATCACCTCAACATCTCCAAACACTGCTATCTCCTCTATCCCCATCTCCTTTGAAACCCTTAAACCTAGAACCATAGCTTTGTATTCCGCCACATTATTGGTGGCTTCAAATTCTAGCTTGTATGACAGGGACATGGTTTCCTGACAAGGTGACACCAACACCACTCCAGCACCAATGCCTTCTCTAGAAGAATCCCCATCGAAAAACATCTTCCAAATAGAGGTGGTTGGAGGAGGTATCTCATGATTAAAGGGGGGCTGCCTTCTGACTTGAAAAGGGGCTTTAGGAGCATCAATGAGCTGCAACAAACTAGATCCCAAATGAGTGTCTAGTGCAAAGATAGGGTGATTGGTGGGGTTTGCCTCATCACTAACAATGTAGGCCAGCTGGACCTCTCTATACAATATCCTGTGTTCCCTTCCAAAGACTGGAATGGTAGCATATGTGAGATCCATTTTTAATCCAAGATCTTGACAACAACATGCCAAACTTGGGAGGAACATTAGCTACTGCAATGTCCATGACCACACTTTTCATTGGTAGCTGAAACAAAGAGATGACCAAGTCTTTGATGACTTGGAGGCATTGCACCCTTCTTGAATTGAAAGAGTATAAATCATGGTAAGCCTTTGTCACCTCCAGTCCCAATTCTTCCATGACTATTTTGGGCATAAGGTTGTGGGAAGCCCCTGAATCCATGAGGCAATTATGCATCACTTTATTATGTATGTTCAGGGATGTGTAGAAGGGAGGGGATGAATCATCTGTCTTCTACCATGGGACCTAAGACAACTGGTGGCTTTTCATCTTGAAGATTTATTGATTTTGTGGAAGGCTGGGGGGGCTCGGATTGTAAGAACTTAGAGAGGGACCTTTTGAAATCTTCATTTTTAACTAGTTCTAAGAGGGGTACA
>SNQJ01S0095885.1:10256-31723 GCA_010110895.2 Picea sitchensis
CTTTATTCCATTAGTTGTAATTATACCTCCTAGTCTCCTATATATACCAAGGAGACATTTTCATTTGGAATCATCTTGTACTTGAACATTTAAGTGGGGTAAAAGGAATTTCCCCCTCGAAGAGGCTTATTATCTGAAATTATCTCTTTTTCAAGGTGTTGAGTACTTTTTCTGAGTTTTTTCTATGCCATATTTATATTTGGTTCTTAACATATGGTATCAGAGCTCAAGGTCTTGGGGTTTCGCTGCTACATCTGAGACACCTTGGAATTTTTTCTATAACTTTTTTTATACAATGTTTCAAAAGGAATGGATTGGAGTATATTTAGTAGATGGATCAAGGTACGTTGGGTTAAAATTTCAGCTCCTGAGGCCTTATACTTTCAGAGATACGGTCTGTACAAGATAGGGTTCTAGAATCAACCTGAACTGATTCATTGCATAATTTTCGCTATAAAAAATTTCCTGTAACATTTCAGACCATTCACAGAAATTAGTAAGGTATTTGTGGTAAAATTTTTAGATTCCGATTCATCTTAAATTTGTAGATACACCCTATGGAAGACAGGGTATCTGACTAGTCCTATTGACTAGTCTCAAGAAGGTGTTCCAGGTAAAACAATCATAACTTCTTCCTAGGGTATCCAAATTGAGTGGGACTAGTTTCATTGGATTGTGGATAGTCTGTAGTATTTCTGGTATGAGTTTCAGAATTTAATATCAATTATTTTGTGCGGGGCACGCTATACAAGTGAGATCTCCTAGAAAGGCCAAAAATCAGCAAGTTGTGGGAAGTTACCATAAATTCCACTTGGCACATCCAATTTTGATCAGACCTGTGGAATTACAGAGAAAAAATATCAAATAACTACATAAAATAAATTTTCATACCCAGAAGGGCCAAAACTTGGGAGATAAAACAAAAGAAAGATTGTCTAGTAGAACCACCTCAAAATAAAGGTTCAAAAGTGATACTTGGCCATCATGCCACCCAAAAAGGGAATTTCTAAACCAAATAAGCCTTCGGACAATCCTACTTGGACTCTTGATGAAGGTGAAGATATGCGTAGGGACATAAATGATTTACAAAAGAAGATAGTAACAGAGAAGACACTTGAAAGTATTGAAAAGAGGAGATCATAGAAGTATTGAAAATTTTTGTAACAGAGAAGACACTTGAAACTGAAAATGCATCCCATGAAATTCATGATGAGGACACAAGGAAGGTGAATCAAGAATGGAGAAACTCCAACTTTGGGTTGAAGACCAACCACGTTCCTAAGATCAATATGAGGAACTTTGATGGAAAGGACCCAATCAAATGGATACCTCAGATGGAGCAATTCTTTGATCTACATAATGTGCCACATACACAAAAGGTATGAATTGCTTCTTTATATTTAGAACCTAATCAATTTGTATGGTATCGATGCCTTTTTTCTGGAAAATCACTCGTCACTTGATAATTTTCATAGAAGAAATGATAGCACACTATGAGGATAAAAGGAGCAATACCTTCTTTATCCAATTGATAAATCTCAAGCAAAAGGGTTTAGTTACCGAGCACATTGAGAACTTCCAAAGATTGAATATAAAGGTAACCGATATTCCATATGAAACAAATGATGAGGACACAAGGAAGGTGAATCAAGAATGGAGAAACTCCAACTTTGGGTTGAAGACCGTCCACGATGCTCCTACATCATTAAGGAGGAACTTTGATGGAAAGGGACCCAATCCTAAATGGATACCTCTGCATGGAGCAATTCTTTGATCTACATAATGCGCCACATACACAAAAAGGTATGAATCTGTTTTATATTTAGAACCTAATCAATTTGTATGGTATCGATGCCTTTTTTCTGGAAAAAAATCACTGCCACTTGATAAATTAGAAGAAAATGATAGTACACTATGAGGATAAAAGGAGCACTACCTTCTTTAGCAAATTGATAAAACTCAAGCAAAGGTTTAGTTACCTGAGCACATTGAGAACTTCCAAAGATTGAATATAAAGGTAACCTCGACATTCCATATGAGCACTTGATTGATGTATCTATAGGAACTTTTTAAAGGATAGCATTCAACATGAGGTTCACTTCTGGGAACCCAAATCATTGGAGAATGCATTTAAGGTGGCAAGAAATGTTGAAAGAAAAAATATGTCTATGGCTACTAGAAGGACCAATCCTAACATCTATAGAGAGAACAATGCCCCTTCTTCTCTAAAACACCCTCAACCTACAAGGTTGACACCTCAACAATTGAGGAAAGAAAGCAAAAGGTTTATGCTTTTAATTGTACAACAAGTATAGTAGGACATAAGTGTGGTGAGAAGAAATTATTCTACATAAATTATGAAGAGGAAGAAGAACAAGAACAAGAACCATCTCAAGATGAAAATGTAGAAGTAATTTCATATGAAGAGTTGACTCACACAATATCATCTGGTAATGCATTGGTTGGAATTAATACTCCTCAAACCCCTCAAGATCAAAGGCAAAGGATACATCAAAAGAAAAGGCATTAGGTCCTAATTGATTCTCGCAATATTCATAATTTCATTCACTATGCAATTAGCCAAAGCTCATTTCTATATATATCCACAAATGTGAGTTTCAAGTAATGATTACAGATGGATCTAACCACCAATTTCTCAAGAAAATGCACAAGATCAATCTTACTATGGGGGATATGTAATGAATAGTCCATTGATTGCTATACCCATGGGTGGTGCGATGGTGTGAAATTAGGAATCCAATGGTTACAATCATTAGGAAATGAAATGGATTTTAATTTTCGTGGAACTTTTCATGAAATTTTCATTGAAGGAAAAAGAAATTGAGTTAAGAGGTATCACAGGAAACTTCTGTGAAGTATGACCCAATGGCATGACAAAATTATTGGAAAAAGGGCATGAAGGCATTATTGCACAACTATGCTCACTAGATGTTCAAACATCTAAGCCATCTATTCCCTCAAGATCTCCAAGGGATCATTGATAAGCATTCCTAAAGTATTTGAAGATATTCCCAAAGGTCTTCCACCACTAGAACATGATCATGAAATTCACCTAATTCATGGGAGTGTTCTCCTAACATCATGCCATACAAATACCATTATGCCAAGAAGAGTGAAATTGAGCTCATAGTTGAAGAAATGCTAGAGGGGTCGGTACCATTAGACCTAGCCAAATTTCTTACTCCGGCATCAAGAAAATGGTATTCAAGAAAGATAGTTCATGCATGTGTCCATATTAGAGCTCAACAAAGATCACTATTAAATATAAGTTTCCCATTCCGCCATTTATGAATTGTTAGGATGAACTACATGGAGCAATCTATTTTAAAATTGATCTTCGCCCAAAGTATCATCAAATGAGAACAAGGAAGAAGATATCCCAAAAGCAACATTCTCAACTCATGAAGGCCATTATGAATTTTGGTCATGCCTTTGGCCTTACAAATGCACCTTTCCACATTCCAAGGGTTGATGAATTCCATTTCAATCCCTTCCTTCAAAAATTTGTGTTAGTATTTTTTGATGATATACCAATCTATAGCAAGTCTGGGATCATGTACATGTTGACAAGGTGCTACAACTAATAAAGGAGCAACAACTATATGCCAAAACCATCCAAACAAGTTTTCGATTAAAGGAGGAGTATTTGGGTCATATTGTATCTCATGAAGGTGTCAAGGTAGACCCTAACAAAGACATACATGATGATCTGGCCGATTCCCAAAACATTGAAGAATTCAGGAGGATTTTGGGGTTTGACAAAGTTACCCAGTTTGTTCTAACCATGGAAGAATAGCTTAATTTAATGACACTAACTAAGAAGTATACTCTACTAACCCGAGGCAACTAAATCTCTTTGGAACAATTTGTACAGGTATGTGAAAGCTCCCTCAGATTGACCACCTGCATCACAATAACCTTTATTGTGGTATGTGATTCCTCGTGAAATGGAATTGGTGTCGTCCTAATGCAAGAAGGAAGGCCCCCGGATTTTGAAAATCGCATCCACCAAGGGAAAGGACTCACAAACCCATTTATGAGAAGGAAATGATGGAAATACTACATGTATTGAAGAAATGGCTTCCTTACATAATAGGTAGGTGGCACTTCTGTCAAAACGTATCATGATAGTCTTAAATACTTCTTGGAACAAAGACTATCTTCAAGAACAACAAAAAATGGGTGTAACCAAGATATTGGGTTATGATTTTGAAATTGTTCAAAAGGGGAAGCAAAATGTTGTGTGGTAGATGCACTCTCAAGAAAGTATAGCATGGTGAGGCCTTTCTGTTATCTCGATCATCCAACCCGGCTGGATAATGTATAAGGATGAATGGAAGAATGATGAAAGCGTCTGGACTCTCATTCAAAGAAGGTAAATGTGATTCCAATGTTACTAGGATACATTTACATGGAAAAAATGATTCACTATGGTACAAAGATTGATTATATTTTATGTAATAACCCCAACTCAAACAAAAGGTAAATTATTGGAATTGCACACTTCCAAGAGGGAGGGCACTCTGGATTTTGGAAACCTACCATAGAGTCAAGAAGGAATTTTTTGGGATGGCCCTAAACTCCGATATGTTCAAAGTTTCCAGGGCGTCATCGTTTGGTTTGCCAACAAAATAAGGTGGAAACAACACCCCTGTATTTTACAACCATTATCCATCCCAAGTCAAGACGAGGAGACGGTATGATCATCACGGTGGTTATCGGGTGCCAGCAAAAGAGTCTTCATCACAGGATTGTTGGTATACTCACCAAGTATGCACACTTTGTGCACCTTCTCATCCCTTCAAAGCTAGTAAAAATTTCCAAACGCATTCATTGAGATAGTTCAAAATCTACATGGTAGCCCAAAGATTATTGTAAGTGATGTAGATCCCATCTTCACTCAGACATTTTTGGACAAAATTATTTTCCTTTTTCTACATTCTCAATTGGCTCATAGCTCAGTCTATCATCCTCAATCTGATAGAAAAACTGAAAGATATTGAACAAGAATTGTTTGGAAGGATACCTTCGTTCTTTTGTCTCTAATAAACAAACACAATGTTCAAATATTACTCCCTATGAATGGTGGTATAACACTTCCTTCATATTGCAACAAAAATGACACCATTTATGGCACTTTTATGGATACCAATCTCCTTCCATCACTTCTTCTAAAAAAGAAAAATCTTGGGTTCAAGAAAGGGAAGATCACATCGAGAATCAAATACAAATTCTCCAAATCTTAAAGGACAACTCTAATTCATGGCACAAATCGCATGGAAACAACAAGCAAATCATCAACATTGTAGTGAAAGAAGGCCTCTAGTTAGGGGATTGGGTGTTTTAAGACTACAACCATACAAACAGATGTCCCTCAAGCAAGCCAAGAAGGATACAAATTATCACCAAAGTACTATGGCCCTTTATAAGGTGTTGCAAAGATTGGTACTATGGAATACGAATTGGAGCTTCCTGCATCTTCACGAAAGTACACCCAAGCCCATGTTTCCATGCTTAAAGAAGGTTATATAGGCTTAAAAGATCCTCGAAGTTCAAACTATATTGCCAAAACTTGACGAGGAAGGAAAAAATCATATTGGAGCTCACTACCACCCACGTAAGAATTCGCCACTGAGGAATATCCATTTAAGAGTGTTCACCAAATGAAGAAACTACCAATTGAAGATTCCACTTTGGGAAGATGAGTCTTTATACAAAGCATCCAGAGTTACTCCGCTGCCATCGACAACACTTTTCTCAAGGGGGGAGGCATGTTAAGCCCTAATATTGGTTCATTACACCTTAATTGGGGCATATTATTAGTAATGTTATTTTATTTATGTCGGCTTTATTCCATTATTTGTAATTATTCCTAGTCTCCTATATATTCGCTGAGACATTTTCATTTGGAATCATCTTGTACTTGAAACATTTAAGGGGTAAAGGAGGTTGCCCCCTCAAAGAGGCTTCTTCTATTATATGAAATTATCTCTTTTCAAGGTGTTGAGTATTTTCCGAGGTTTTTCTATGCTATATTGATATTTGGTTCTTAACACATTCTCTATGTGCCCTGGTGATGCCACGTACCCTTGAGAGAAACCCGTGGTTTAAATAGCGGGACCACTTTTAGGTGTTATACTACAACCAACTGCAATCCGTAAGTTCTAATCGCTGATCTCGCCGCATCAATGACATTTATGAATTTTCAAGATCCCATCAACTTTAGCTTCTTCCGTGATTTAAATTACTTTCGCCATCTTAAGACCTTCTCTTTATTTTTATCATTTCTAAATCAATTAGCTAGCCTACAAGATTTTTTGAACCTGGCCTCAAGCAATAATTTTTTATTGGCACTCACGTGTATGGATTACCATAAACATAGGAACTTTGTTCTTGTATTCTTAGCAAGAGATTTTCCCTATTGGAAAAGTCTGGCATGCAAAGTTAGTACTATTCAATTTATGCATGAAAATGCACGAGAGTTTCCCTATTGGAAAAGAGTGGCATGCAAAGTTAGTACTAGCAAGTAGACCATATGTTGGAGGTGAGATGTATGTTATGAACTTAATTAATGATAACATCATAAATGTGTCGCTTTATTTTCTAGAGAAGAGAGAATATGCATTTTAATTTTTCAAAGAGTGGAAGGATCTAGTTGAAAAGTAGAGTGGTAAATTTTTGAAAGCCATAATATTTGATAGTGGTGGAGAATACAAGTCAAATGATTTTGATTAATTCTATAAAAAACATGATATTAAGAGGCAATTCACAACCACTTATACACCAAAATAGAATGGAGTTGTAGAGTGTGAGAATCATGTTATTTATGACATGGCACATTGCATAGTGAAGTACATAAATATTCACTAGAAAGGGTTGAACACTTTAATTGTGCGGTTTATTTGATCAATATAAGTTTGACTAAAATTATTTGGAATGTTATTCCAAAGGAAGCATGGAGTGATAAAAAATATATTGTTAAACAATTGCATATATTTCGGAGCATCTATTATATTCATATTTCAAAGGAGAAACACAATTCAAATTTCTCTAATAGAGTGCCTAAAGTTACCAATGATGGAACCTACCATTTGGATGGAATTTTCTTCCTAGAAGAAAGTGAGAAGATGCCTAAAGTTCCCAAAGTTGATTAGATCCATCATTGGGAACTAATCAACTTTGGGTTTCCCCAAAGATAGTTTGCTAAATAATGGTTCACACTTATAATTATCTAATTCAATACATATCGATACCTTTTTATACAAGAAGAATGTTAAGGAAAGTGTTTTTTAGCTTAAGATTGTTTCCGTGGAAGCTCTAATTTTTGCAACTCCATCATAACCCAAAAAATCACTCCCTTTGACCTAAGTTGTCCTCTATTTTATGATGTTCATCTTGATTCTTTCACTAAAGAGAGGAGATGTTATAATCATGTTATTCTAATTAAGATATATAGCCATACTAATTAGCTTCCATCTTATACCAAAGGAGAGGAAAATTGCATCGTTGAAGCACTTTTTTGGGTTTTCATTATCAACATGCAAGGATATTTAGAATGGATGGAAAGTACATGCTCCATGATATAGAACAATGCCTAGAAAAAAAGAGGCATAGTACAACAACATTGTTATGGAATTTTTTCTCACCATTTGGCCTTATTCTAGGAGGAACCCTAGCAGTAGATGCATGAACTAACACTTCACCAATCCCTACAGAAGCCAAGGTTTCTTTCACTCAATATAAATGGACTCACATCTACCACATCGTGATGCAAGGAGAGAACATGAAAAGCACTAAACAAATGATATATCTCAATAAATTATCACATATGAAACTGATCCAGGGGGTCATTCGTCATGAAAGTACATTGATCCAAATAAAGGAGAAATGGTACAATGCCGTTGAACTAGCAATGCATACATGGTTTTATTAAAGCTATTGATTATGGTATATAAAATCAAATCTTAGCTTTATACCTTGGTTCGGGATGAGTCACAAAAGTCAAACTATGGTGCAAAATAACTAGACTTAATATATGTTTGCAACACATCCAATGTATAACTAAATGGTTCATTGCAATGTCGACGGAATTTGTAACATGGAGTGTGCATTTAGTGACATAGTCATTGCATGGAGTGGTAACATTCCATAACCATTTAGAGTTGGGTGCACAGTCTGTTCAAACAGTTAGTTGTAACATCGTGTGGTTACAGCATTTGGTGGATGGTTTGGTGCACAACATATCGAGCGGTTATACCATTCGGTGCAACGTTTGACGGATCACAGATATGGCAGAATTCTAATATGGTTCAATGAATGGCGAAAATAACAGTTGGTACATCTTTTGCAACGTTTTGGTGGGCGAATCCAATACTCCTAAGTCGGAATTTGTTATCAAAAATCTCGCAGAGTTGGAATCCAATATGCCTAAGTCAGGATTTGTTATCAAAAATATCGCAGAGATGAAATCAAATGCACCTAAGTTGGGATTGAACCCTCGACCTGCACCTTATGTTCAAGTGCTCTTCCAGAGGATCGGCAGGACGTAGCCAGAGGACGGAGGAGAAATTTGTTTCAATTTGTCCAACATTCCATTTTCAACAATTGCCGCAGGACGTACTCGCAGGATCTGAGGAGAAATTCGTCAATTTGTCCAAAGATCCTGTTTTGAACAACCGCCAGAGGATCTACAGAGGATGGAGGAGAGATTCATTGCAATTTGTCCAACATTCCATTTTGAACAACTGCCGAATTCATTTATAGAGACGGGGAACAGAAGAAAGCGTTTTGTTGTAAAATTGTTCCAATGTTGTGTTCTTTCTGAAGTCAACCATGCTCTGCATCAATTGGCTTCTTTGTATTTTGAAGGCCATTTGGTAATTTTCAAAGAGGAGGTCTTGAAGGCTTCTATACAACATACTGTTCTGTTGCCGAAGTTGATGTCCATAAATCTTTTGTACCATTTTTAAACCATTAATTGGATCGGTACACATTGGAGAGGGACCCCGAGATGTAGCCCAGTGAAGGGGTGAACTCCGTTATCAAACTCTTTTGTTCTTGTCTCATTTTCTGCTCCATATTCTCTTTCTATTGCTTTCAGCTTTGCAGATTTCAACATTTAATAATCACATTAATGCTTTTAAATAATCAAATTTCAAACTAATGATAAGCATTCATGTGCCTTTACATGCACATATGCCATATCCACCTGGATCAAGTTTGGTATCGTGAAAGTGACTGTTTGTGCATAGTTTTGAATGCTTACCAGGTCCAAATCTAAGCTTGTTGAAGGAGAGCTAGGAAGGTGATCCCTAAATTGGTTCAAGGAGGACAATTTCAAGAGAAACAATGACTCTCCACGAGGCGAAGAAGAACATAATGAAAGAGAGAAACCTATAATTTCTGAAACAGAGTTTTGGAGGCTTTTTATCAGCATGAAATCCATGATGGAAATCCTTCTCGAGGAATGAGCAGAAAGAAAGAGGAAAGAAGGAGAAGGTTCATCACGAGATGAAGAAAACAAAAGGGATAAAGGAGTAGGAGGTGATGGTGATCCTCCCGAAACAAATCCATTCTCTTCATTCTACAATGATTTTCATAATCCTCATAATGCAAATACAAATATGCCTTTATTAAAAATGGATGTCAAGTTTGAATTGCCTATGCATCAATGGTCAAGCTTGTTGAGAAATTGGATAATTGGATAAAGCAAATTGAAGTATTAAGTAGATCTAACAAATCTTGGATCTATTAATTACCAAGATCCAGTTAGCCACTCTTAGAATGGGAGGCACTGGATTGGTTTGGTGGGATAGTAAAACCCAAGAGGATTTGTTGAAGAAAGGTAAAATCATGTCATCTTGGTATGAGCTTACTGCTTAAAGAAACACTTTTATCCATTGGGTTATATGCAACAAGTTGTTATGGATTGGCAAAACTTAAGATAGGGCAAGGAACAAAATGTACAAGAATAAACACAAGTGTTCAGGAAGAGAGATTTAGTTCTTGGTGTTCCTCTTTATACACAAGAAACTTTATTAAAATAATATAGGTGGATTACATTCACATTTAAGGCATTCAATCCTTATGTTTATTCCATCTAATCTTGATGAAGTATGCGTACAAGCAACTCATATTGAATCAAAAGAAACATGAATTTCAGTGCAACAAAAGAAGCTCCTCCTCCCACAGAAAACAAGAAAAGGTGGAAGGAGAAGAAAGAAACTACAGTGAGAAAAGAAGAAGCAGAAAGGCCTTCTTGTTCACATTACGGGAAGAAAGGACATGATGATGCAAAGTGTTGGATATTGCATCCAGAATTGAAACCCGAATGGTTTAAGGTTCCAAAAGGAAGCAAAAAGCCACAAAATGATGTTCAAGATCTTGATCGACTCATGATGAAAACCAAGGTAACTAAGCAGGGTTTGAAAGGTAACTTTGTTGGCAATAATTCTAGCATTGATTCTTCATGTGCTTCTACTCTAAAAAGCATGTTGATTTGGAAGATGATAAAAGGAGGGAATTGTTTCATATAAGGGTTATCTCAAACAAACTAAGATTGACACACCCATAGATAGTGGATCTCAAGTTAATCTAATTTCAGAAGAGATTGTTAAACAATTGGGATTGGAAACACAACCACATAAGAAGCCTTATCCGTTGGGATGGGTGTGCAAAGATCAAAGAATGCAAGTAACAAAAACAATGCACTTTAAAGTTTGAAATAACATCTAAGTTTATAGATGAGTTTGAATTTGATGTGGTGCCATTAGACATCTCTGTGGATTGCGTTGGGAAGCCCGTGACTTATATGATAAAAGGCACCTTTACGTGAACAAAAATCAAAGATCGCCTGCTAAGGAAGGAATCAATACATCAGGCATTCTCTCATTCACTCAGCAATGATCTTTTGTAACTACGACAATTGAAAATGGTAGTTAATGCAAGCAAGAATTTGACACTTGTATTTGTGAAAACTAAGGAAGAAAGTAATCCTAAGCATGAAATGGAAGTGTCAATGCATCAAAACTCTATGATGAACATTGTTCCTATCTGGAAGGAAAAGCATGATGTGGGTGCATTCTCTTTCACGTATTTATATTCAATTTTGTTATTCAACGTTCTATTGTTCAACAGTGTATGGTTGATTACAACAGTGTTGAATGAAGATGTGATAATTAATGGGATTAATGTGCTCAGTAACGCCAGTGCAATTATGATTATTGTTGTGATGAGACAAATGTACTGGTTCCAGGAAAAATGGATGAATGATACAGGACAGGTGAGACAAACATGCTCTTGCTTGAATTCAGAATAAAGGCTTTTGGAGGTCCAAAAGCTCTTCAATGGGGAGGAATGATCCAGGGGTCATTCGTCATGAAAGTACATTGATCCAAATAAAGGAGAAAATGGTACAATGCCAGTGAACTAGCAATGCATACATGGTTTTATTAAAGCTATTGGTTATGGTATATAAAATCAAAGCTTAGCTTTATACCATGGTTCAACGTATAAAGGGATGAGTCACAAAAGTTAGACTTAACCATATACTATGGTGTGAAATAACTAGACTTAATATATGTTTGCAACACATCCAATGTATAACTAAACGGTTCATTGCAACATCGACAACATTTGCAACATGGAGTGCACATTCAGTGATTATGTTACTATGAGGTAACATTCCATAACCGCGAGTTGCGCAATTGCTCAAATGGGGCTAGTTGTAACATCGGGTGGTTGCAACGTTTGGTGGATGGTTTATCTGGCGGTTATACCATTCGATGCAGCGTTTGATGGATCACAGATATGGAAGAATTCTAATATGGTTCAATGAATGACGAATATAAAATTTGGTACAATTGTTGCAACGTTTTGGTGGGCGAATCAAACTCGTGATCGACCCTGATCAACATGATACTAGCCAATAAATACATTGTTTCAGCCAACAGTTTATCCATTTGATATCAAAAATCTCACAGAGATGAAATCCAATGCGCCTAAGTCGGGATTGAACCCTCGACTTGCACCTTTATAACCAAGGGTTTTTCCAGAGGACGGGGCAGAGGACGCAACCAGAAGACGAAGGAGAAATTCGTTTCAATTTGCCCAGCATTCCGTTTTGAACAACTTCCGTGAGGACGCAACATGAGGATCTGAGGGAGAAATTTTCATTTGTCCAAGATTCCATTTTGAACAATCATGAGGACATGTACCAGAGGATTGAGAGAGATTCATTGGTAATTTGTCCAACATTCTGCTTTTTGAACAACTCAAGAATCTGCTTTACAGAGACGGGGAACAGAAGATAGTGTTTTTGTTGTAAATTGTTCCAATGTTGTGTTCTTTCTGAAGTCAACCATGCTCTGCATCAATTGGCTTCTTTGTATTTTGAAGGCCATTTGGTAATTTTCAGAGGGAGGTCTTGAAGGCTTCTGTACAACATATTGTTCTGTTGCCGAAGTTGATGTCCATAAATCTTTTGTACCATTTTTAAAACCATTAATTGGATCGATACCCAAGGAGGGGGACCCAGAGACATAGCCTAGTGAAGGGGGTGAACTCCGTTATCAAACTCTTTTTTTTCTTGTCTCTCATTTTCTGTTCCATATTCTCTTCTATTGCTTTCTGTTTTGCGTATTTCAAAGATTTAATAATCATGATTAATGCTTTTAAATAATCAAATTGCAAACTAATGATAAGCATTCATAGCTTTTACATGCACATATCTTGAGATCCTAATTTGATCACAAACCCCGCATTAATAAATAATCACATAACAATTCATAAAAAATTAAACATAACTAGAATTCATGGCTATATAAACTATACTGATAGGATAAATCACACATGATCTGATGAACTAGTTGACAATACAATTGGAATGGTTGACCCTGTGTGTTTCTCTCATCTATATGACCCTCTATTAGTCTTGATCTTCCCTCAATCTATGAAGAAAGATCTTAAAGTAATTCACAAAATCATTCAATATCCATAAATATCTAAAAAATAAATACAAGTCATATTTGTAGCACATTATTTACTCTATAATGCATTTTTACGAGAGTTTCATAACATACCTAAATGAGCTCCTCGCTCAAGAATAATTCTATTGGATCCATGCCTAATATTTGATCAAACTGCCTCCCTTGATTTGAAGTAGCAACAACTAAGTCAACATTGATTTTGTTGTTCCTATGTTGGATCGAGGGAGGTTCGCTCCAAGATTAAACGACTCCAACAAATTATTCTCATCGAATGTATCAACCACATGAAGGAGGAATCTCTTATGGACCCCTCCCTACCACATCACTCTCAATTCCCCAATACCCAACATATAAATCTATTGGAAATATTTACAGCAAAAAAACATATATACATACTAATATTCACAAATGTTTATTAATGAAATAAAATGTTTCCTTTGATCCATTTGGAGTGAGCTCAATTCTCCTAAGAGAAAAGTAACAACTATTCCATAACATCATACACTACACTAAAGACTTTACATCTAAAACTAGAGAATGGAACATGAAAAGATGATTTATTATATCCCATCATATGACTTAGCTAGAGTATTAAAGTGTACATGTAAACATCATAGAACTCATCCCACTTTGATATATAAGGGAAAACATGCTATTTTCAATATTTAACTACAAATTACTCGAAATACTAAAATTAATGCTTTGGAAAATAATAGGTCTAAATTCATATGTAATCATGAAAAATGGTCTTAATGTAAGGTCATGGGAAAGAGGAATATGATGAAAAGTAAAGTAAAAGGTTGGTAAAAGAATGACATTTTACGAATTCAACAAGTAAAAAAACGTATTTCATAGAAAATAGATTTTATATTAAATAGTTATTAAAATATTCATGTACATCATCATTTAGTACTTTATCCCTACTTCTTCTTCTTATCTCTATAGTTCTTAAGCATTTCATCAATATCTACGCCTTCCTTCCTCCTCGAGTGCTCCTCAAAAATATGGTTGTGATCAGGTCCTCTCACATAGATCACTTAGTCATGAGGTAATCATGGGATAATGGAGGCCAATATGATGAGGCATCACCTACAAAAAGAAAAATATAAAATCTAGATGGCCGGGCTTTTAAATATCATTGAACTAGTTCTATATTAAAAACACCGCAATGTCATTATTTACCTAGTGCACTCGTCGGCACCGTTTGAATGGTTTCCCCACATGCTCCTCTTCACTTGTATGAACCCCTGGCAAAACATTCTCTTCCATTGAGAACACAAAATTTATAAGGACAATCATAAATGTACAAGTAAAAAAATAGTAGTACAAAATGTATAACTAATGGAAATTATTAAGTATATGATTAAAATACAACCATATTACCATCATGTTCCTTAGTTGTAGCACCATCGTGGGGCTGCACCCCTGTGTAATATTGGGACTGCATGGGAGAAGCATCTTATGGTTTCAAACTGCTATAAACACACTTCTCTCCAATACTAGTGCATTCATTAACAATGTTGCTCATGTGATTTAAACAAAGTTGTAAAACATTAAATTTATTGATGATATCTAACATGATTGTATTATATTAATAATAAAGGTTGAATTTTATTGAATTTGTTTACCTTTTGATCTAGGTGGATATCGGTGGACACCTACATCGCCGACGACAAGTAAATCGTCAACAATGTTTTTCCCGCAAAGTGTTGCTAAAACCTGTTATTATAATTTACAATAGAAATACAGTAGTAGGTGGGACCTCCTTGTGATCGGGAAATAATATCGGCTCTGGCTCTGATGTTTGTGCTTAATTATTAGACACCGCCATACGGTTGATGAGAACTGTTTTATTACATGGATAGGGCCTATTATGTGTTAGTCCTAATGGCGACAATTGGACAATGGACAAGGCATGTTATATGTTTTTATTATGATGCTCTAGATTTGAATTTTATATCACAATGACCTATGTTATCCATGGTTATCAGTTCTATATATTCTTGGATCCATTACTGGGACATCTGCACAAGAGACGTGTTAGTAACCAAACATAAAGAGAATTTGGGAAAGGCCAAAAGCAATATATAAAACAAATGCAGCAAGGAATCAAACTATACTCTTATGCTACATTACATGCATCTAAATTTAAAATGATTATTATTATCCTAGCTAATAAGTTAATGGCTATGAGATTTGTTTTGAGTTATATAGTTGATATGCATTATGGTTGTGAAATAGAATATATGATGTGGTCATGGGCTTATCAAGTAATAGATGCTAATTCCAATGCATGGTTTAAATGAATGGTTAATGGATTAATTGCTGGCGTGTAATGAGAAATTAAATGGGTGGAGGGTGGAGGCGACGCTCATTTATCGCGACTTCACCCTACTTTCCTAATCACACCACCCTAGTTAGGCTATTGTTCAAACTATGTTGCTGTGGTTAGGCTCCGACTTTCAAGAAGAAGGGGAACCACTCAACCAACTCACATTTTTAAGGTGCTTTTGATTATTGTGTATGCATTTTTTTCCATCCATGAGTCTGCCTGCTATGAAATAAAAATTGGTTTGGATGTATTGGGTTGTGTTTTCCTTAAGTATGGAAACTATGTGAAATTGTGATTTTTCTAGAATGAATTGTTGGTGTCTTTCACTGTGTTAATGTCTGAAGTTACAATGTATTGGGTCATTCTGAGTGTTAGCAACCATAAAGTCTCTTTTTCATCCTTGTCGGTTTAGTGGAGGTTTTCATTTGGTCTAGGTTGGATGACTATCTTCATGCATTGTATCACCATACCTAGTCTTAGCTTTTATGGGTTTAATGGCTTGAAACACCCTCATGTTATCAAGACATCATTCATTTGCATATTGGTTTCATACCGCAGATGGTCAAAGGTTGGCATTACTTCTTGGCTTCGCTTTCATCTTAGCTGCATGTTAGTTGTTGGATGGAGAACCACGAGGGTTATACCATGCATATTCTAAGTATTGTTACAAGGCCAAAATGGAGCCTTTCTCCTTTGTTCATAGCTTCTCCTGTCACGGTATTTGTCACCCTGTACACTGAGTGAATTGTGGTTTTATCTTTGTGTACACCGTTGGTTTCGGAGGTTTTCACCATTAAGAGATGTCGAATCTAGTATCCCTTTGTTGGTCCAAAGATAAAACCCTTGATTCCTCAAGTCCAAGTGTTGATAGAGGATAACGTTATGGTTGGTTGGGTATAACGCTATTGTTATGAATTGATGGTGTATTGTTGACAGAATTACTGTTTCGGACCATTGATTATGTGACAATGTTGTTGGTTTTGTTATCTAGTCACTACATTTGTTGTTATTAAATGGATAAGATCAACATGGTGTTGTGGAAAAATAGGATCACGTAGAAATAAACAAACAAATGCGTAAACAAAAAACATAAGATACACAATACAATAGAGACACGATATATTAAGGAGTTCAAATTCAATGTCTACGCCCAACGATAAATTGCCGTCCTTCCTTTATTATTATCCAACAAACAAGGGATACAACCCACAACAAACCCGCTATAAATTCATCTTCTTTCTCTCACAAGATCTTATCCTCAGAATAAATACTCACCATAATGCATAGCCACAATACATTTCCCTCACAATAGAAGGTTTCCTTTATAGGAAACCCTAAATAACTTCTACCCTCGTATCTAGGACCTTATAATGAATGATCCAGATTTTACAATGAAATTACAACATACATTTACAAGGCAATTTTTCCTTTGGGGGGATAGCCCCCTCAGACCCCACAATGGTGGTACCCCCCCTCTGCACTTCCTTGTATGGAAGAGTGTACATACTTGTAGGTGTGTAAATACTTAATGGGGTATAAACACGACCGAAACTAAATACCGAATCGTGAAGATAATCAGTTCCAAAACCATAATCTCTCCACTTGACTCCATTAACCTGCACCATTTTTGTATCTGCTGGACTATGAACTTTCTTGACCTCGAAAATTTCTCATCTTCATCTTCATGCTTGAATACCAAATCAAACTCAACAAGAACTCAATTTCTCCTTGGTCACTCCCTTTGTTAACATGTTCCAAAATTAATGGTGTGTATCTTTCCAAATTCAAATGTCCATCTTCCAAGACGACGAAGGAAATAATACTCAACTATATATGCTTAGTCTTCGAATGGAATGGGATGAGTTCTTTACAAGATGAATGGCACTCTCAATATCACAATACAACCTGTTATTCTACTTTCCCAATTCCTCAATAAACCTTGTAACCAAATCATCTCTTTATCAGCCTCTATAACAACAACATAATCTACTTTTCTTGTTGAAAAGGCAACAACCTTTTGCAGATTCAAAATCCAACTTACTGCTAATCCACCTATAGTAAAAACATAAACTGTGGTGCTCCTCCCCGCAATCTTTATCACCCTCATCTCAATCAACATATCCCTCAGAAAAGTGTTCACTGACCCTCCAAACATAATGCATGAGTAGCGCATTCCCCAAATACCGAATCCACTTTACTCTCTTCCCAATGTTCTTTACCTCATTGTTCATATAATTGCTTACAAATCACACTGCATGTGCAATATATGGTCTTGTGCAAACCATTGCATACATCAAGATGCCAACCGCTGATGAATAACAAGAGACCCTGACATGTATTTTATCTCCTCTAGGTTCCTTGGGACACATTTCCTAGTTAATTTGAAATGGATGGCTAAAGGTGTACTGAACCGTTTTCAGATTCTGCATTCTAAATCTCCAACACCTTCTATGTACTCACCAGACAATGCCAATTTGTGATTTTCTTGTCTCTCGTTATTCTCATACCAAGGATTTTCTTTGTATCACCCATATTATCCTTCATCGCAATGAATTAGATAATTTATTCTAAGCACATTTATAATCCTCACAGATAGACCCTTCTTCAACAAGCATGTCATCTACATACAATAGAAAGGTAATATAACTCCATTTTCTAGATTTTGAAATAAACACAGTGGATCGTAATGACATCTACTATAACCCTGCTCGTCATAAACTTGTCAAAATTCAAATACCACCACCTTAGAGATTTCTTTAGGCCAAACAAGCTCTTCGTAGAACCTTCATACCAAGTCCTCCTTCCCTTTGACCTCATACCCTTGTGGCCGATATAAATCTCTTCCTCCAAGTCCCCATGGAGAAAAGTTGTTTTAACATCTAATTGTTCAAGATGCAACTTTTCTGCACGCCATAAGACTTAAAATAGTCCTAATTGAAGTCATTTTAACAACAGGAGAAAATATTTCCCTCATCAAATCTATACCTTTCTTTTGTGCAAACCCTTTACAACAAGTCTAGCCTTGTACCGCTTATTCATCCATATCTTCTTCCTTCAACTTGTAAACCCATTTATTCTCACAATGCTCTTTTTCCCTAGAAACTAAACCAAGTCCCAAGTATGATTCTCAACAAGGAATCTATTTCCTTTTTCATGCCTTTCTCCCACTTCTTTTTGGTGTCTACCTCCTTTGCCTCTTCATAACATTCTCGTTCACTATAATCAATCAAGAATAAATAATACAATGAAGGAGAGTATCGTCTGTGTGGGGTATACTTAACTTGGTAGATTTTCTAACAACAATTGTAGGTGTTTGAGGTACATGATGCTCCTACTGTTGTACATTTTTTATTTCTTCTCGTTCTTTGGAATTTCGCTTTTAGTGATCTCATCAAACACCTGTATTCTTGTTTTTTTGTTCCGCTTTCCCCGCAACTAATATTTGTACATGACCCTCTCATTGGTTGAATGTGACATCTCTACTCCTAATGATTTTGTTATTTTCATAATCTCATAAGAGATAACCAAAATTATTAACACCGTGATTCAATAAAGGTACACTTCTTTGGATTTTTCCTCAAGCTTTGTTCTATTTATTTATCAATATGGACAAATGCTTCACAACCTAAAGATTTCAAAATGAATAGTTTACCTTTTTTTCTTTTCCATTCCTCCTCCGAATTCTACCATCCAAAGAGATTGAAGTTCCTTTATTTATTAAGTAAACAACAATATCTAAAACATCTCGCTTCATAACTGTAAGGGAAAACCCGCATGAAATATCATAATCCTTGCACGCTTCATGATTGTCCCGGACCATCTTTTTCTCGCATTACCAATTCATTTTCTCGGTGGTGTCTTGAACCATCTTTATATTAATCCCATGGTATGAACATTAATCATCAAAAATCCTGATACAATATTCACCTCCATTATCTAATCTTAGACACTTCAAACCTTTTCCTATCTCATTCTCAACCAAAGCTTTCCATTTCTTTTTTAAAAGTATCAAAATATCAGATTTTTTCAATGCAATAAAACCCAAGTTTTCTAGTTGCATCATCACAAAAAGTAACATAATAGCGTAGAGCTCACCAAGAGATGATACCTGTTGTCCCCTATACATTTGTATGCACAAGCTCTAACCTTTTCATTCTTCTTTTCTTTTCTCGACTGTGGAGAAATCCGACTTTCTTTGTTTTCCATAAACACAATGCTCATAGAAGTCCAAATCAATTGTTTAAGATATGGAAAAAAATTCTTTTGTGAAGTATCTGCATTCCATTCTCACTCATGTTTCCATCCCATTATTCCACAAATGCTGTATCCACTATTGTAGAGGCTAAAGATATAGAAGAGTCGTAAGATACTAGTTCATAAATACAATGTAGCTACCTTCTCTCCTTTTCGTACCACCAATGATCCTTTGATGACCTTCCACGCCTTTAACACTGATGGGTCATGGATATAAAACCTTTCACTTTCCAACCGTCTCCGTTGAAATTAGATTTTTATATCTGGAACATGTCTTACAATTTTCAACAACCATTGGTTTCCATTTTCTTTATTTTTTACCTTTCCCATTCCAACAATTTTGCATGGTGCATCATCACCCAAATGAACCCGTCCAAAAATCACCTTGAACATAATCTAGAAAATGTTTCCTGTGGGTGGCATGAAATGAAGCCCCGAATCTACTACCCAAGACTCAACATATCTATATAAAGAATCAAAGCATCTTGTATCACATCACCTATTACATTTGCTTCCCTCGGGAATTCTCTCTTGTTGTCCATCTCTTTGTTTCTTTGGAGCCTCGGGTCTTTCTTCGTATGTCCTTCTTCCCACAATTCCAAAACTCTATCTTCCGGTGTCTAGATTTGGATTTTCCCTTCCTATAATTATTGTGGTTCCATGGGCCCTTTCTCTATCATTTTTTCTTCCCTTTGTTCTCCATGTTCAATGCACTGATGTCTCACCTCGTGTTTCGGTCAGTCAGATTTCCTCACTAAGGATAACACCAATAATATCATCAAATTTCAAAAGTATTTAAACTAGAGATAGAGTTACTTACAACCATGAACAAGCCATTCCATCTTTCCGCAATGAGCACAAGATTGAAGAGCTCCGTGATCTCATTATCAAAGTCCACTTTATAGAACTTGGTTGATTAGTAACAGTATTAAAATCATTTAAATAATCTCAAATGTTCCAAATTCCTTTGATTATTCTCTCATATTAAATAATCTCTTCATTAGAAATACCTTATTGAAGATGAGGGGTTTTCATACAATTAAGCCAATGCATCCATCAAACTCTTCATCGCTCTTCAACTATTGAAAGCCAATTGATGTCAGCTGCTCACCGTATCGCCTTAGATCCTTCTATCAAGAATCTCCCATTCTTCATCCTTCATGGTAGTCGACTTCTTTTCTACTCCGCCGAATGGTAGGAATAGATCCTTCTGATATAAATAATCTTCCATCTGCATCTTCCATAACTGGTAGTTTTGGCCATTAAATTTCTCGACCCTAAACTTTCCATCTTCATCCATTTCTCCCACTCGAACCAAGAACCCTCCTTTCCTACGAGTTACCTTTCCCTCTGATACCAGTTGTTAGAAAACCAGGATCGCAGAGCAATAAAATAAAACAAATGCGGAAATAAAACACAGAAGATACATAATACAATAGTGACACAGATATACATGGTTCACCTAGTGTGGGCTATGTCCACCAAAGAAATTGTCGGGTCCTTCCTTTATTGTTATCTATCAAATGAAGGGATACAACCTACAAAAAACCCGTTGTAACTTCCTCTTATTTTGTTAGGAACCAAATATCAATATAGCATAGAAACACCTTAGAAAATAACTCAAGGCCTTGAAAAAGAGATAATTTCAGATAATAAGCCTCTTCGAGGGGGCAACCTCCTTTTATCCCATTTAAATGTTCAAGTACAAGATGATTCAAAATGAAAATGTCGCCTTGGTATATATAGGAAACTAGGAGGTATAATTACAACTAATGGCCTAAAGCCGACATAAATAAAATAACATTACTAATATAATATGCCCCAATTAAGGGGTAATGAGCCAATATTAGGGCTTAACATGCCCCTCCCCTTGA
>SNQJ01S0095887.1:0-16361 GCA_010110895.2 Picea sitchensis
TAACTCCCTTAAACCTAGGGTTTACCTTATTATTTTAACCTATAATTAACTTAACTTTAATATTGACAAAACTAATACTATTTGAACTTCCTCGATACTAGGGTTTCCTCCTTAATCTAATCTTAACTTAGCCCTTAATCAACATAAAATTATTATATTTTTTACTAAAACCTCTGGTCAACCCTAAATTTCTCCTAAAAACGAGGGTTTCACTCAGCCAACCGTAGGTTTTTCACCCGCCTCCTCACTATTTAATTAAGGCTCTTCTCTTACTATTTTTTCTCAGACTTTTTTGTCCTGATGATGGATCCTGTTATGGATCCGAAACGTCGACGACATGATGTCACAAACAATGTGGTTCTTCCGACTTCTTCTGAACATTTTTCTCACCACAGAAACTTAAATGAACAAGAAACTTTGTCGGCCATTCCTTGGTGATCTCCTCTGTATCTTCCACGGTCATCTTATAGTAGGATTGTAATTTCTCCTTGCTCTCATCTGTGCACGCGGTGATATAAATGAAATATCGATCTGTGTAGAACTTAGCTAATGGTCTATACTTATGAAATGTTCATGGATTCATGCGAGGGAACGATTCTATGGCAACCTTCAACTGCTGATAGTAGGTGTGGAACATTGTGTTTGACTACCACTGCTTTGACATGTCATTCATGTACAATAGAGTGGATAACTTCACAGCCAATGGCTCCAAAGGTTCTATCTCTGGGAAGATATCTCCTTCCATCATTTTCCAAGAGAAAAATGTGATCAACACCAGCAACCAGCTGAAATGGAACTCGTATCCTTGATCCTATGGTTCACGGAAGTCTTTCTTGAGCTCGTTGACAAGGTAGCTCACCAAGTTCATTTGCATCCCCTCCATGCACTTCCCTGCGAGGTCCACCAAGAACCCAGTGACCGACATGAGGCGGTTCTTTCTAACGATATTTCCAGCTATAAGTTGGCAAGCAAGGCTTACTACGCCATCTTGGATAAAGGCTATGCGGTCTATTCACCCATAAATTCATTTTCTATCCATTTAGAGTGTCATTCTAATGATCGGGGTGCCTCCAACAGTCATATAGCTTCACCGGAGTGAATTCCCATTCTGCACGGTTTTGATGTTCCGGCAAGGTTCAAATCCTGCAAACCTGCCTCCTGCGAAGTTCCAATCTGTGAAATATTCCCTCTGTTCTCTGTAACTTCTTGTAGCTTTTCCAACTTAGCCTTCTTCTTACTGATATTCCTTGCTTGTTTTCATGTGATCTAAGTCTCTGGATTCCTCTTTCTATTATTATTCTTATCTTCTCCTAGCACGGTAGCTTTGCATTGTTGATGTGCTCTCAAAGGGTTTGAAATTAATATCCCTTCTCTTATTATTTCCTAGGTGGATATGCTTCTTTATTGTATGGATAGGTCCTTCAAACCTTCTTGCGGTCTTTTAACATCGATAGATAATTCTATGGTCTTATGTTGCTTCGACTCAACTTCTCATTCTTCTATCAGTCGATCTATTTTTATAGCTATGAGATCCCTTAGTTCTTGTTTTTTCTTTTCTGTAGCTTCTTCCACTGCTTTCCTTTTGATCTGGTCCTCCTTGATCCAAATCTTTCCTAACAAAAGAGGAAAAGGGGCGTTGTTCTCAACAAACCTAATAACTTCAAATTCTTCTTATGTCGATGTTCCATGGATGATGATAGGTACATTAGTAACTCTTCCACATAGGGTTATCATATTTTCTTTGAACAAGTCTATTCTTCCCAATGAAGGTACCACAGTAGGCTTCCCCAAGATTTCCCAAGTGATTTTTGTCATAATATTCACTTGTGTTTCCTCATCCATGACACAGTCTATGTCGAAGTCTCCTATTCTTGTACTTATGTGCTATTTTTCTTTCAATATCTATGGTAAACCGATATCTTTGTGATTATTCATTGCTTCTTTTAACTGTACTAACATAGTATGAGCCTTCTCTAATTCTTTCTCTTTATGATTCTCTAGTATGCTCTTATTCTCTTGGCTCGTATTCATTTGTTCAACTTTAGCAATCATCCTTGGACATTCTTCAACTTTATGACCATCAATTATAGAACAAAGACAAATAGGACCTGTACCAGGGCATTCCATAGCAATATGTCCCAGTCTTCTGTAGTTATAACATAATGTCAATCCTCTCTTTCTTTTAAATGTTCCCTTAATTATCCTGTACTGCGCACTAGGATCACAGTGTTGGACCTGCAATCTACAAAAATTCTTTCTAGGTTCCTGCATCCATTCATTAGTCCAAAAATTATTTCTATGCATAGGAATAACATATCTTTCTTTAGTTCTATCAAATTTATTCAAAACAACTCTTTCTTCTAACTGTACCCTAGATTTCAGGCTAGGATAGAATCTATCAAACATACCTAGATTCATGCTTCCAAAACAAAAATTTCCACTTATTTTATTCTATCTAAGCACAAAGATTTACCTCTTTCAAGATCTTACCTCTTTTTCTTCAGATCAGGTATCTTTATTAACATAGAGTTTCACAAGTCAAGTAGAGTACTACACACTACAGTAGTAGATCTACACACAGAGCTTATCTTTTCTTTCATTTCCCAGCAATCACATTTCCAGTCCTGGAAATGGAACCATTTGTTGGCACAGGGGCAGACCCAGGGTTCAATGCTTCAATAGTGCACCAACAAAACCCTAACTACCGACCATTTCGGCAACACCTACAAAGCAAGTGAAGTCTCACCCAAGGTAGAGGCAGGGGGGGTTATAGGACTCAAGTGTCTGTAACCAAGTTGGGACATAGATCTTTCATTATAACACTTTTCAGAGTACTTAGGGACAACACACATTAATTCATTAGCTTTATTCACATCGAAGATCAAACCCTAAGTACAGATCGGCGTAGTAACAATAGAAAAATATACATCGCACTTAGCATCAGAAGTTAGATCCAACACATTCAACATAGACAAAGAAATAAACATTCATAGATCTATCTGTCATTCATAATAATCAATGCTCTAAGAAAATCTACAGCATAAATATCATAGCACAAAGAAAACCATCAACACATGATATATGTGGTTCACCCCAGTGTGGGGCTACGTCCACCAACTGCTTCTTCTTCTATTATTATGCTTCAATCTCTTACATTCATCTTCTCATTTGCACTAAGCCACAAATCCAAGCTTCACACTGGACAAGTGATCTGCGCACTAAGCACCAGAACCACCTTCCCAAAGTCAGGTCAAGGCACAAAGCCAACTCCTCTACTAAGTACAGAGCCTTACATACATGGTATGTTTCACAAAGCAACTCAGAACTACTTTCCTCTTGCACTTAGCTAGATACTACTTTTCTTGCACTAAGCACGCTTCTACATTACATCCTTACATATTTATACATTTACAAAAAGGCCTAATCATGGGTAAACCCATGGGTCGACATCCCATAACCCATTACATAAACCCTAATGAACCCCTTGTTGGGTCCACAAAACAAGTGAGATCCCATGATCTCAACTCAGCCTAGGCGCTCCATCTTCGACCAACCTGTAGATGTCCAAAAAGAGGTCAAACCCAACCAATGTTTCCTCAAAACTTGGTCAAGGGCCAATAATCTGTGATCACCATCCCTGCACCAATAAGCTCGAACATTTTGGCATGCTCAATGCTGATCAATTTCTCCTCTATGGTGATGAGGATCAAACTATCCAATGTAATTCTCCTCTTCTTATTAGTTCTTTTCATGATGGCTTTCCTCTTTCGGTCGTAGGCGATTGCTTGTGTATTGGTGACCTCATCAACAGGTTTAGGGATTTGTTGTTCTCCCCAAGTCAGAGTATTTCCTAGGATCTCGACTGTGTATATTTGTTCTAGGTTGGGTTCCTAAACCTCTTCTTTATGTCTCAATGGATCGAATCTCAGTTGTGTCTCATTAAGTGGTAACGTACGGGCCAAAACCGAGGAATCAGGAGCGAGTTCGGTAGTTACTTGGTAATCGGCTATTGAAATGTCGATTTCTTGTTGTGGATTTTCTTCTTCTTGTTTACTCGATCCTAGCTCATCCCTCGAGATTTACATTGGGGTTCCTAGTATGTCGAGTGGCTCAGCATCCAAGGCACTTTCTACCTCATGCTCGATCTGCGAACAACTCTGAATTGAAGCATTGGAACCCAAGGTGGATGCTCTCTCAGGTTATTTCTCCTCTATAATTTGCAGTGGAGTGACCATGGACACCTCTTAACTCTCCTCATCATCATAGATGGTTATCAAATCGAACAAGGGATTTGGTACACTTTCTCTCCCTGGTGTCCTCGCTATCTCAAGTTGGGTCAAAAACTCCCCTGGTGATCTGATCTCCGGTGGTAGAACCTTAGGGTTTTCTGACCCGGTGATTTCTTCAAGTCGCATCAGTTCTAGGCCACTTGGTTCTCCTCGACTTTCAATGGGGTTATCAGCGGAAATCCTTTTCATTTCTATCAGATCGGGGTCATTTTGCAATTGATCAATGATCCTCTGCACGCCTTCTAGCAAGAGTAATGCCCTTCTTTTTGTCTTTGTTGTCTCTGTCACTTTGATTTCTTCCCTGGCTCTGAGGGCCTCTTGAGCTGATTTCTCTATTGTTTCCACATGTTCAACCATGCTCATGGATTTGAACCTGATTATATTTGGATTGGCCATTCTCTACACCACCTTGTCCTAGTCCTCGGTGCACTCTGCGAAGATCTCATCCTCAAACTTATCATGAGTGTACATGATACATGTGAAGCATGTTGGAGGACCAGGCCTCTAGGTTCGTGCTTGTGGAATCATCCTATCGGGAACCTAAATTCAAGTTGGCTCAGCCCTTCTTGTTTTGCTTGAGTAGTATCCTTTACCAGATAAAACCCTATATGAAAACCATAGGGTATGAAAGCCTGCTTCTTGTCCTTGACCAATGTGGCGTTGTAGCCCTGCAGGATAGTATGATAGCAGATTTCTCCCACAATGAGTCAGTCTAGGACATGAGCAGGTAGTATATGTGGTGCTCTGGTGGCCTCAAATAGCCTGATGTAGGTTGAGAATTCGTCTAAATACAAATGGCCTACTTTTGCTACCATTTTCTTGGTTGCTACAGATAATCTTGGGAATTCCTTCTTGAAAATAATAAAATGAATACGGGTGATGAATTCATCACAGATGAGTGCATAAGATTTCTTGTACCTGCTCTCCCATAGTATGTTGAAGTAGACATGGACAGAGAGCTCTAAAACATGCTATCTTAAATTCATGTCGACGAAGACATTCCTTGCGCACATGACATCGAGCAGGTACGAGGCCATGTAGAAAGTGGGTGCCTCCCCTTCTTTCGACGTATGATCCTATTGTACATGGATTCTTAATGTTTTTGAGATTATCACTCCCTAGTTGAAGTTGCTCCTGGAGATCGCCATTGTGTATGCCAACAGAATCCATGCTTCTGAAAACTTGGAGCAATCATTTTCTCCATATAGTCGGCAGATGAGATCCATCAAATAGATGTATGGATTTCTGAGGTTAATTGTCCTATACCATCCATTTCTCTGGTTAATGAACTTCTTGTCTTCCTTCCACAATGAGGCCATCAATCAGCTGGTGTCATGGAATTCATAGAAATTCACCACGAAGTCTATGTTGAGCCGCTCCTCTGGGTCCCTGATCTTGTAGTATTTATGGACTTCTGTCGGCGGGAAAAATCTGACACATCCACCATTCTCATTGTTGATCAAACACGTTTGCCCGTCTATATGGTCGATGAGCCATTTCAGAACCTCTATGAAAGGGAAAATTGAGGTTCTTCTTGCCGCCATGTGTAAATATGATCATTGGGTGTTCGGGAACACCTGGTCATCAAGCGCCCTCACGTTCGAGTCGTTGTGTGGGATATACTCTGGGTATTCTTCTCGGCTAATTATGTTGAAGATATCCCTTCACTGTGGGAGAATTACTTTGGATATGGAGCTTGCTTATGTATCACCGAAGGCCGAAGGCTGGAAAAAATMTTTCTTTATTGATGTTTTAATAATAGGCTCCACCATGGGAGCGTACTCCAACTGCCTCGTGGTCCCTAGAGAGGAAACTTCACATGTTTCAGCTTCTTTTAGTTTGGGTGCCCTCAATGAGCATATGGTGGTTGGCCTTCTCAACAACATCTTACATGTAGCTAGAACATAGTTTAGAGATTGTGAAAGAAAACCGGATGCATATATTATAGCCAACGAATTGACAAATTTGAATACGTACCTCGACAGCGTGTTAAACCTAATTTTGATAATCATAGKGTCGGTACAGTCTTGAGACGTTCACTTTTCTCCTTTGAATGCTCTGGAATTCAACTTGTGCACAGAATGAATTCGTTTAAAATTGTTCTAGAGATTTAAATAGGAATGAACTTACCTTGTCGCATCAACCATTCAATTCAGGTTATGAGTGTAATTTCATTAAATCTGCCGCCAGATCTTCAAATATGTTTTAAACTTAAATTCATCATGGGTTGACAGTGCAGGCACGGGTGGTAATGTAGTCTATCGGTGATTTAAAATTGTTGTTGTCTAATCGACACATGAGATAGAAAAACATGTGGTATCAGACATTAACTGGTCTATTAAATATCCAAATCCGATCGTATCTTATGTCGCAAACATCCCATTGTTTCACTAGTTTAGTTGGTGGATCGGGGGTCGGGATTGTGTTTCAATGTTTTCATTGATATCTGCTTGCAAAAATTTTAACGTCGAGCGATTTTTCCATACGGAGCTGACATGGCAACGCTGACTAGGAGGCGTGACTGGGACCTAGGGAACCTAAAAATGACTCAAGACGAAACTAGGTCGTACAACCCCCTTATGTGGTAAAGACACATGGAATCAGAGACCAGTGACTTCATTTTCTCGCGTTAATCAGAATCGGAACTTTCCTTAAGTTATATATTCTAAAACCTAATCCTATCTTGTCGATGCTGAAAAGTATCAAGGATCGGCGATCAACGATCAAACTACCCAAGTGCTCTCAAATCGACTCTCTCGAAAAAGTCCCGATGTTGAAAACGCATCGGAGATTGGCACTCAGCGATATGCTTGTTGTGGACAAAAACGATTGTTTCAACTATTATGGATTTTCCCGACGCCAATAAAGCGCATCGGTCATCGGTTGTCAATGATTTCTTTATGTCCTTTGTCAATTTCTATCCTTTCCGCTTTTTTTTGTTGATGTCGAAGGGGATCGGATATCTCTTGAAGCTTTGTGCAAATAACTTACACAAACCAACCCCATCATCTACCGACATCGATCAGGGATCAACTTTCCGTGATTGTTGTAACTATGTGGTTCCTTTACTTGCTTGAATTTGTTTCAACGTCGAACCTGAGCGCGTTAGATGCAATGTTAGCTGTCAATTCTCAATTCGGGTGTTAATTTCTTTTAGACATGGGGTTAACAAGTTCAAACAAACCTGACTTGATGATAAGATTCATGAAAACAAAACAGATAAAATCATTTCCCAAAGTGAAATCGATTCAGATGGTGAAGAAAACAAGTGGTACCCAAAAAGTGATAAAATGTCATAAGGATTTTAGGGTGTGTTGAGTGCTCAACAATAGAGCAGGGTACCCATCTGTAAGGCTTCTATGCATGACCATAAATTTGGATTCAGACCCATGCAACCTGGTTGAGGAAGGAAATAAATGAGGTAATTCGGGGAACGGAGACAGATCTGCGGGATAGCAGAGTAGAGAAAAACACTCTCGCGAGAACAGCAGAAAATAGATTTTGATTCTGAAGTTGAAAGGAAAAAAGCTGAGCAGTAAGCTCGATCTGGCTGTAAGAAGCCATGGAAAATTTTTGGCTACAAGTTGATAAACGAGGATGATGAGTGATTGAGGAGTACTCGTGTAGACCTCCTTTCTTGGAGCAGAGAAAACCAGTTGCCAAGTTCCTGTGGGAGCTGAAGGAGAGTAACCTTCGTGCCTGACTATTGTGGATAAAGGAGAAAGAATCTCTCTTAGATAATCATGGTATAGCTTAGGGTGTCCAGTGGTAAATACAGTAGGAGTGGTTGTGCCTATGGTTGGGAGAAAACAGTCACCCCTTTCAGCAGTTTCTTCACATTTTCCAGTTCTGTTAAGTATTTTCATACTTTGTGTATTATATTGAATGTGAGGATGAAATGTCTGTGTTTATGATTCAGTCTTTCAGTATTTGAATAGATATTAGAAAAGCTATGTGATTTATGTACATAGTTATATCTATATGGTCTTTCAATTTATCTCATATTTGTTGCTAGATAGTTATGGAATGGGAATTCGCAGGAGGGTCAAGGTAGGATCGACTGAAATTTCTAAGTCCTGCCAATCCCTTGAAGTTTACCTTAGCGGGAATGTCAAAKTTCAAGATCTGGTGGGAGAAGGGAATTTTTCCTTTATATTATTCACCCATCTGACCAAGGGCTCGTGCCCATGTCCTTAAACCCTTTTTCGCTAAGGGATTAGCGCTTATCCCTTAGAATTTCCAAAGYATCCATGTGATCAGGACCTAGGAACCTTGTGCCATCCCTAAAGGAGCTATCCATTTAGGCTTCAAGACTTCGGGACTTGTGACTCCAAAATCCTTGAAAGTAGTCGAAGGTCGAAGTCGTGAATTGAAGAGGTTCATTGATCTGGGGATCCAGTATGGATCGCTCTTAGCCATAAGATCGGATATAGGAAGGGTGGCATTATGTGCTTCGGTGAAGTTCTACATCAGGAGAATAGGAGTAGTCTAGCTTCGAACTTCCGAACGTCGATGTCACGGAGTAAATCTGGACCATTGAAAGGGAAGCGACACGTGCCCATAGATCAACGATCATCCGGAATTCCAGGCATTYGGMAATTTATAGACGCATGAGTTTCCCCAGAGCTCTACAAGCYAGAKTAGATCCTAGTYGTAAAGACTAAGTATACATGGTGATAGATCCGGCGTGGTCCAGAGGGAAATCCAGGAGATACATGCCAAACTCTCAAAATGTCGAACTGCGGAAGTAATCATGATCATTGGATGAACAGGTACGTGACAAGTGATCCCATGGTCCGGAGACTTCGTACTAAGGAGGATTTTCGTCGAGGATTTTCAAGGTGTGAAAACCACCGAAGTTGTGAATGCCAAAGTAAATCACGATTTTTGGTCAAAGAGGACACGTGGCGCAAGATCTGAGAGTCTAGAGACTTAGCTCTTTGAGGGATTTGTGTCAAGAGGATTCGGTAAGCATCGAAGCCTGGAGCCGCGAAGTAATGAGAACTGTAGATATATGGATCTACGTGGATTCTTTCTGATCCAGGTGGATATCGGTGGCCACCCACCTTTTCCAACTGGCTCAAAATAGTTTTCTGGCAATTTTGGTAATTTACTATTTTTAGCAGTTTTTAACTTTCGGGGCCATTTTGAAGCCCTAAACGATGTTTTTTGGGGAAAATAGATTTGAGATATGTGATTTCATTCAATATTTCACCTAAAATGAATCTCCTCGATGATACCTTTCCAACGGGCTATCATACGCCTAAAACGGAGATCGTATGCAAAAGTTACGACCCCGGGAAGTTGATGTACTAACTTACCTAAACGGGGCCTACATGACTTTTGGCGCTTCATATCCTAGGGTTAGGTTTTTGGATGTCTAGGTATTTTTCCATTACTACTTATTGTAAAAAGGCCTTCAAAGCCTCATTGTAATCATCTTCTTGCAAATGTGAGTAGCCTTCACATCTCTTCTCAGAGATAAGATGCAACCATTCTAGCGAGTCTTTCACTCTGTATTTTTATAGTCTCTGTACATTTCATTCATTAATAGAAATCATGTATTATTGTATATTTGTGTTTATGGTTGCATATCTGATACATTTATGTTATATTATTGGATATCTGTGATATCTTTGTGCATTTCTTTATTATATCTCTGCTCTCATTTCGTGTCGAAAATAATTGGAATCACTTGCGAACCATTAAATGGAAGGACCAAGCAGTATCAGTCTATGATGATGTGGCTTGATGATGTCATTCGATGTGACATGGACCTGCATTACGTGTGCCACATGTCACCCAATTTTGGATGATTCACATACCCATTGTGCCTATTATAGCATGACACGTTTCACCCCTTGACCCTCGTCGGGTGTCAGCTAATGGTTCGTCTCTGCCTGGCCAATGTGGCTGGTGACATAATCAGGACCCCGTGAGTTTAGACAACTTCAGAGTATGGAAGATTTAGTGAGTGGTAAAGTATAGAAACGTCCAACACAAATCGTCGAACGCCGACTGCCAAAGGGCCAAGGCCACGTGGCGAGATATTGGGAGTTTGGGAGTTTGGGCATAGTGTGGAAAAAGGAATGCTCGATGAGAATAGTTGATCGCCAAAACACCGAAAATGTAAGACGAAGACCATCGCTTATCGACGGCCAAATGTCGAAGGACTAGGGGCACGTGGCAACATTTAGGGACTTCGGAGATTTGGAAAAAGGTGTATCATGTGTAAATCATCGAAGCTCCCCTCCTTAACTGTAGGATCTCGACAGAGAACGTAGACCGTCGATCTCCTTCATTGTTCGGCAATCGGATAAATTTGACAACACCCTTGGAACTCTTGAAAACCGGGAACTTTCGAATTGTCAAAACCTTTGCTAACATAGGTTCTTAGCTCTTGATTTTCAGCCCGAGGTCACGAGAAATACCCTACTAGTTGGTTCAAGCACACAGTAAGAGATGTAATTTTTGGGGAAGCCCTTTAAGAGGGTTTTTCTTAAGTCAGGGACCAAAAATGAACCAGGAAAAGCGAAAATCCGATGCCACACCCCTAGAAAGGTTATTTATGGGTTGGGTGTGTTACAAATTGGTATCAGAGCATGGAAACAACACTTGGCCTGCTTGGGCTCATGCATGAAAAACTTTTATTGGAAAACTTATGGGGTAACTCCCTACCTTACCACTTCTACTGTGGATAGATGTTTTAGAAGTATGCATTGTCGGTTGTTAATGTTTCCAAATAAAGAACTGACTTCACCTTGCAATGATATGTGTTGTTCATGAATTGGTATATTAGTAGCTAACAGAAAATGTTTTATCTGCACTCAAGCAGACAGTGAACAACAGGAGAAATACAACGTAAAGGATGGTCACACGTCAGAAGTTGGGGGAAAGCTCCCACAATAGAGAGGAAGAATTTGATGAAAGGAGGGTGATGGAAACCCCTCCAAATTTGGTCGAAACTAGAAGAAGCCTCATGGCATAATTACAGAGATATAAGGATGACAATGAAAGGTTGATCAAGGAGCAGGAATAGTAGACAAAAATTAATGCAGTCCTACTCCAAAGTCTATCAGATATAAAAAGGAAATTGCAATATGGTCCATCTACCAGTCATGTGGACAAGAATCATACTAAGAAAAATCCAAGTCCACTTGAGATACAAAAGCATGGTCCTGAAAGTGGATACACCAAGAAGAGAACCTCAAAGAAGGCCCAACATGGAGCCAAGAGACATTCAATGGAAGATTCCTCTGGTGAGGACACTGACAACTCCAAGGAATATTCTAGTGGCAAACCTAGTTCTCACTCTCGGACCAAAGGAAAGAAAAGGAAACATTCCAAGAGTCATGGCCCTGAAGAATTCAAGAAAGCCAAACCACCCACCTTCGATGGAGAGATTAAGAAGGGGGAAGAAGCAAAATTTTAGCTACTCGGCTTGAAGAAGTACTTCAGAGTCCATGACTACTCTAAAAACTTAAAGGCTCGGATAGCCATTTTCAACATGAATGGGAAAGCTTCCATTTGGTGGGAAGACCTTAGGAATGTGAAATTATTCCATGAGAAGGACTCGTCATGGAAATAATTCAAGAAATACTTCAATAAGAAGTGTCTGTCATAAAATTACTTTGATGGGAAAACCAAGGAGTTCTATGAACTCAAGCTGGGAAAACTGACCATGGATGACTATATCAACAAATTTCTCGAGCTGATGAGGTATGTGCTCTACATAAAGGATGAAAAGGTAAAGATGCAACGGTTTATTAGTGGATTACCTCAGTCCTACCAGGACAGAATTGAGTATGATGAGCCAAAGACATTATGAGATACCATTTGAAAAGCAAGGTATTTCTATGAGAAATTCAAGAGTAAGATAGAATCCCATGAAGACTGGAAGAAGAAAAACAATTCGAGATTTAAGAAGAAGGGGTTTAAACCCTTGAAATTCAAGAACCCTGGTAAGAGCTCTAGGATGAGCCTTCCCGCCAGAAGTGTGTATCAACAAAATTTTCCATCCGTGAGTGGAAATAAACCATTCAGAGCAGTTCCAAGTAAGACTGATAACATGAATACAAAAACCTTGAAATATTGGTGTTGTGGAGAGGAACATTCGTTGAGGGATTGTCTGCATAGGCAACAGAACCCTGGGAGAGTTTACAACGTTCAAGAGGATACCACAGTTAATGATGTGGCTAGGAGCCTACCACAAATTTATGCATCCTTGGATAATAGACAAGTTGACCACCAAGCTTCAGTGGTGGAGATGGAAGGTACGATTGCCAACCATCTTGTTTCTATTGTAACTGACCCTGGTTCTAATTTGAGTTATGTTGCTCCTCAAACTATTGAGAAATGTAAATTTCAACAAGATAAACATGTTAAATCATGGATGGTACAACTAGCCACTGGAACCAAAATAAAAGTAACAGAGATCATACCAACATGCCAATTGGTCATGGGTGGGTTACCCACCCAAGCAAACATAAACATACTTCCTCTAGGATCTTATGACCTGTTGATTGGCATAGACTAGTTGGCTGCCCAAAAAGCCAAATTGGATTGTTATAGTAAAAATTTGGAGTGTGAGAATGAAGAATGAAGGAGGGTAACCCTACAAGGGATTCAAAGTATGTCTCAATGAGACAAATATCATCCCTCCAAGTGAAAAAGTATTGCAGAAAGATATGTCCCTTGTATGCAATACAAGTACTGAACTTTGCTAAGAATGACAAACCCAACCTAGAACCATCCCATATTGAGAGAATATAAATATGTATTCCCAGAAGAGGTACCAGGTCTACCTCCAAGAAGGGATATTGATTTTTCAACAGAACTTGTACTAGGAGCAGTACCAATGTCTAGAACACCCTATAGAATGAGTACCCCAGAGCTAGTTGAGCTCAAACTCCAACTAAAGGAGATGTGGGACAAAGGCTACATACATCCTAGTGTGTCTCCATGGGGAGCACTAGCCTTGTTTGTGAAAAATAAAGATGGCAAGCTCAGACTATGCATAGATTATAGACAAATCAATAAGATGACCATCAAGAATAAGTATCCCTTTCCAAGGATTGATGAATTGTTTGATCAATTAAAGGGTGCTACCATCTTCTCCAAGATTGACTTGAGGTCTGGATACCATCAGGTCCGAATTAAAAATGAAGATATCCATAAGACAACCTTTATGACAAGGTATGGTCACTATGAATTTGTGGTGGTGCCATTTGGGCTTACCAATGCACCGGCCACTTTTATGTTCTTGATGAATAATGTATTCATAAAGTTCTTGGATAGGTTTGTATTAGTTTTCATTGATGATATCCTAATATATTCCAAGAATAGAGAAGAGAATGAAGAACATCTCAAGCTAGTACTCCAGGTACTAAGAGAACATAAGCTCTATGCTAAGCTCAGTAAGTGTGACTTTTTCCAGAAACAAGTCCACTACCTAGGCCATGTTATTTATGAGGAAGTAGTGGCAGTTGATAATGACAAGATTAAAGCCATGATGGATTGGCCTATCCCAAAGGATGTATCGGATATCAGATCCTTTATGGGCCTGGCAGGATACTATAGGAGATTCATAAAAGGACTCTCCAAGATTGGTTGCCCAATCACCTCCCTTCAGAAAAAGGGGGTTAAATTCATTTGGACATTAGAATGTGAGGACAAATTTCAAGAGCTGAAATACCTTCTAACCAATGTAGATCCAAACAAATACTTCCTTGTGTGTACAGATTCCTGCAAGGAAGGGCTCGAAGGAGTACTTATGCAAGAAGGACATGTGATTTGCTACGAATCCAAAAAATTGAATGAGCATGAAGTCAATTATGTGACCCGTGATATGGAATTGGTTTCCATAGTACATGCTTCAAATATGTGGAGGCATTACCTCCTAGGTAGGAGATTTGTACTTATGACAGACCATAGTGGGTTGAGGTATTTGTGTGACNAGGACAAATTTCAAGAGCTGAAATACCTTCTAACCAATGTAGATCCAAACAAATACTTCCTTGTGTGTACAGATTCCTGCAAGGAAGGGCTCGAAGGAGTACTTATGCAAGAAGGACATGTGATTTGCTACGAATCCAAAAAACTGAATGAGCATGAAGTCAATTATGTGACCCGTGATATGGAATTGGTTTCCATAGTACATGCTTTAAATATGTGGAGGCATTACCTCCTAGGTAGGAGATTTGTACTTATGACAGACCATAGTGGGTTGAGGTATTTGTGTGACCAACCAAAACTCAATGTGAGACAAGCTAGGTGGATGGCTCTCCTGAGTGAGTTTGATTTTGAAATCAAACATATCAAAGGAAAGGAGAATAGGGTGGTTGATGCCCTTGGTAGAAGTATGAAAGTAGTTCACTTGGCAGTTGTAAGGGCCAGTGAATCAGACATCAAAGAGAGGGTCAAAACTGCACAAGAGACAGATGCATTTTTCAAGACCGTGACATCATACCTAAAGCAAGAAACCACAAGGATGAAGTATGAAGGTTAGCATATGCTTAATGAAGATTTGTTTAAGTACAAGGGTAGATTGTATATTCCAAGTTGTGACGACTTGAAGGGGTTCATAATAGATGAACTACACAAGAGACCATACACTAGTCATCCTCGTTATCAAAAAATGATCATGACCACTACAAAATTATTCTATTGGCCTAGACTGAAAAAGGACACAGTTGATTATTTAGCTAAGTGTCTAGAATGTCAGCAAGCCAAGGCAGAGCATCGGCACCCAACAGGGCTACTGCAGCCCCTACCAATCCCCGAATGGAAATGGGAAACCATCTCCATGGATTTCATCACAGGATTACCAAGATCAACCAAACAGAACAATGGCATCATGGTATTGGTGGACAAACTAAGCAAATATGCTCACTTCATACCTGTCAAGTCAACTTGCAAGGCAATAGATATTGCCATCATCTTCATGAAAGAGATATTCAGACTGCATGGCATGCCTAAGGAAATTATATCCGACAGAGATACAAAGTTTACTTCAAACTTTTGGAAATCTCTGTTTGTTGGTTTCGAAACAAAATTGCTCTTTAGTATAGCCTATCACCCTCAGACTGATGGGAAGATAGAGAGGGTAAACCAAGTATTAGAAGACATGATGAGGATGCATGTAATGCATCAACCCAAGAAATGGGAGGGCTACCTACCACTGGTAGAATTTGCTTACAACAATGGCAATCAAGAGTCATTAAAAATGTGTCCTTTTGAAGCCCTCTATGGAAGGCAGTGCAACATTCCAATTAGTTGGAAAAACACAGTAAACAGAGTTACAATCGGGACAAATATGCTAAAGGAAATGGAACAACAAGTGATTTAGATCAGGAAAAATATGAAGATAGCCCGAGATAGACAAAAGAGCTATGAAGACCTAAAAAGGACTCCTAGAGAGTTCAAAGCAGGAGATCGTGTATATCTCTGAGTTAGACCCAGGAGAAGCTCCTTGAGGATGGGTGATTGTGCCAAGCTGGCACCTCTGTATTGTGGACCCTTTGAAATTTTGGATAGAGTGGGACCAGTAGCCTATTGGCTAGCACTTCCTCCCACAATGAAGGCACCTAATGTTTTCCATGTTTCTTTATTAAAGAAGTATGTACATGATTATAATCATATTATTGACTGGTCTATGATTCAGGTGGAACCCAAGGGAGAATTCCTGCTAGAACCTCAATGCATAATAGACAGGAAGGAAACCCCACTCAGGAACAAAACCATTGCACATCTTAAGGTGCAGTGGAAACACTTTGGCCTAGATGAGGCCACATGGGAAATGGAGGATGCCATGAGACAGGCATATCCATTTTTGTTTACTTTTGTACATACAGAGAACATCGGCAGATAGAACATCGAGGATGATGTTCCTTTAAGGGAGAGGGGATTGTACTACCTTTGTTTCCCCCAGTTTGTAAATATAACTATGACTGGCCAAGAGACTATGGTGAACTAAATATGTATGAATGTTTAATTTGATGAACCCTTTTATAAAAGGGTCGACTTATGAATTTATGTTATTAATAGAATTTGAATATCTGTTGCACAACTGCT
>SNQJ01S0095888.1:0-28765 GCA_010110895.2 Picea sitchensis
AAACACAGTGCTCACAGAAGTCCAAATCAATTTGTTTAAGATCTGGCAGAAAATTTATTTTGTGAAGTATCTGCATACCCTTCTCACTCATGTGTCCCAGCCTATGATGTCATAGTGCTGTATCCACTCCTATAGAAGCTAAAGAAATAGAAGAGTCAGTATTACCAGTACATAAATGCAATGTACCTACCTTGTCTCCTTTCTCTATCACCAATGATCCTTTGATGACCTTCCACGTCTTATCTATAAATATGGATATAAAACCTTCACTTGCCAACTACCCTGTTGAAATTAGATTTTTCCTTAAATCTGGAATATGTCTTACCTCTTTCAACAACCATTGGTTTCCATTGCGTTGCCTTAATTTTACCTTTCCCATTCCAACAATTTTGCATGGTGCATCATCACCCAAATGAACCTGTCCATAATCACCTTGAACATAATCTAGAAAATGTTTCCTATGGGTTGTGGCATGAAATGAAGCCCTTGAATCTACTACCCAAGACTCAAAAATATTATCTACAGAAAGAATCAAAGCATCTTGTAACACATCACCTGTTACATTTTCTTCTTGATTTCTCTCCTGTTGTCCATCTCTTTGTTTATTTGGAGCTCTGTAGTCTTTCTTCATATGTCCTTTCTTCCCACAATTCCAACACTCTATCTTTCCAAGTCTGGATTTGGATCTTCCCTTCCTAGAATTCCCACGGTTCCCTGAGGCCTTTCCTCTATCCTTTTGTCTTCCCCTGTTCTCCATGTTCAACGCATTACCTGATGTTTAACCTATGCTTTTCCATCACCTTTACTCACTAAGGATAACACCAACACCATCATCAAATTTTAAAGTATTTGAACTATAGATAGAGTTACTTATAGCCATGACCAAGCCATTCCAACCTTCTGGCAATGAGCACAAGATTAGAAGAGCCTTAACCTCATCATCAAAGTCCACTTTTATAGAACTTAGTTGATTAGTAACCATATTAAATTCATTTAAATGATCTACAATAGACCCACCTTCTGACATCTTCATATTAAATAATCTCTTCATTAGAAATACCTTGTTGGACGCCGAGGGTTTTTCATACAATTTAGCCAACACGTCCATCAAACCCTTCATTGTCTTTTCTTTCAAAATATTTAAAGCCACCGATGCTGCCAGGCTCAGCCGTATCGTTCCTAGAGCCTTTTTGTCAAGAATCTCCCATTCTTCTTCCTTCATGGCCGTCGGCTTCTTTGCTACTCCGCTCAATGGCAGGAATAGATCCTTCTGATATAAATAATCTTCCATCTACATCTTCCATAACTGGTAGTTTTGGCCATTAAATTTCTCGACCCTAAAATTTCCATCTTCCAACATTGCTCCCACTCAAACTAAGAACCCTCTTTTCCTGTGAGTTACCTTACGCTCTGATACCAGTTGTTAGAAATATAGGACCGTGGAGCAATAAAACAAAACAAATGTGGAAACAAAACATAGAAGATACACAATACAAGAGAGACATATATTTACGTGGTTCACCCAGTGTGGGCTATGCCCACCATAGAAATTGCCAGGTCCTTTCTGTATTATTATCCAGCAAAATGAAGGGATACAACCTATAGCAAAACCCACTGTAACTTCCTCTTCTTTCTCTCATAGTCTCCTCTCTCAGAATACAATACTCACCAACATACATAGCCGCAATACATTTCCCTCATAAAAGAGGGTTGCCTTCTAGAGCAAAAAACCTTATAATGAATGGTCCAGATTTACAATGAAATTACAATATACTTTTACAAGGCAATTTTTTCTTCAGGGGCTCGCTTGCCCCCAGCCTGGGGGATAGCCCCCCTGGACCCTGCAGAGGGGGTACCCCCCCTCTGCACTCCCCCGCGTGGAAGAGTGTACATACTTCTGGGGTGTAAATACTTCATGGGGTATAAACATCGTTGAAAGTAAAAGACCTCTAAATTAGGAAGATAATCAGGGTCCACAACCAACATTGAAAACTATTGCTCAAGTATTATATTAGCATAAATTTTCTTCAAATATTAAAAGAATATAAATATTTGTAGCTAGAAGAATATAAATCTTTAGAAACTAAAATGTAGAACTTTTATCTCTTATGCCATTGCAATATTTCCTATTGTATTGCATTTACTATTGACAAACATAGAAAATATGCTTTGTCTTAATCTCCTTGAAGAAACTCCATTTTCCACCAAATCCTCTCTAAGACTCTCCAACACATTTGACACATCTCTCATGGTTGGACATTCTTCAGGTTGGAACATGAGGTTATGATTCTCATAAGATTTTGATGTCAAACCTTTTGCAAGGAATTACACTTTGCTTTAAAACTCTTCACAACCTGTTCATTTAGAAAATGGAAAACCTTCATAGAAGCAATCATGCCATGATTCAAAATTCCTTTGTGCACTGATCCAAAACTATCCTTCCCCAACAAAATGGCCTCAATAAATCCATTAGTTGCTCTAGAAAGCTCTTGATATGATATAATTTCATGCTCTAATCTATGGAAAGTAACTCGTGGGAAATCAAAGTTTTGAAGATGGAAATTCCCTCTTGAGAGGAATCACAAAAGTAGACAACATAATATAAAACCAATACCACCAAAAATTGGCAATAATAATTTTCTCAAAACATAAAAATGACTTCTTGGTACTGGACATGTTGATAAGGAAAATACTTGTGGACCACAGAGACCTAAATTTCCACTTAAGGATATGATAATGCTTTGATTTGTATAAAATTCTCCTTTTGATATTTCTTCATTGAGATTGTTGAAAGATAAATTCAAATAGTGAATCTCTTTCAACTTGTTGAGAGTAATTGGTATTGTCCTTGATAAGGAGTTATAAGAGAGATCCATGTCCATGAGATTTTGTAGATACCCAAGTGAATATGGAATGGAACCTTCTAAGGAGTTATTAGATAGATGTTAGGACCCTATAATGTACCTTTTTGTTCATACTTTTTGTTATCATTACATCCTTTTCCCACTCACATTTAAGCCTACATTATCACCTTAACCTATCTTTCCAAAGGTATATAACATTTCTTCTCTTTTCTATATGTTTAATTTCTTTTACATGTAATTTTACATTACTCTCATACTTAGCCATCGATCAGAAACATATAGTTGTTAAAAAAGTTTCAACTACAGATTATTGTTGCTACTTGAAGACCCGTTGCTGAAACAGTCAACATCATACAAATCTCGTTGCTGAAACAGTCTGTGATTTGCGATGTTGGAACAACAATTCACATAGCAGTAACAAGAAGGAACTGTTACACTGGCCCCAATAGCTTCACCTTAAGCCATCACCAACCATCGCTACTGCTTGAGATCACGTTGCTGAAATAGTCAACAGAACGCAAATCCCGTTGCCGAAACAGTCTATGATTTGTGATGCTGAAACCGTATACAACAGCAGTAACAAGAAGATAAATAAAGAAGTTGTTACACTGGCCGCAACAGCTACACCTCAACTCAACACCATTCCAACTATTGTAAAAACATGTTTCTACGGGAGACCAGAATATCCTATTCCAGCATAGAAGATTAGATCTGGCTAAGAATAGGATTCATATGTACACATGTAATTTTATGATCAATTGTATTAAGAGGATTCTCCTCTTTAAATAAGGGAAAATCATCATTAGAGGGGGAGAATTTTTTTGGCTAGAAAGGAACTATAGAGAAGAGCGTGTTCACTTTGGGATATTGTAACATGATACATTTGACAGATAAATAAAAAATTATTCTGAGCATTTCTTCTTAGTTCCTTTCATTTCTGGGGAATCTTGTGAGAAGGAGAGGGCCCACCTTCTTCACAAGATTCACCCATTAGTTCTTTTGTGTTTTAGTATTATTTTTGTTCACGCCTTGTTTAAACTCTATTTTGTTGAAACTCTACTTTACTGAACTCTGTTTTGCTAAAACTCTACTTTATTGAACTCTGTTTTGTTGAAACTCCGCTTTACTGATTGTTACATTGTTTTGATACAATTCATTCATGGGTAACTGTTAATCATTCTGATTGGTAATTCTACTTGATGAATTTATGGAAGTGTGATAATCAGAGATAGGTGCTGAAGATTCCTGCTTGGGGAATAGGGTCATGTTCTCTGTTACAGAATAGTTAGCCTTCAGTACTTGTCAAACATTTTGATTGGTAATGGATTCATGAAATTGTGATAGTCAGAGACAGGTGTTGAAGATTCTTGCTTGGGGAATAGGGTCCTGATCTCTGTTACAGAATAGTTAGCCTTCAATACTTGTCAATCATTTTGATTGGTAATGAGTTCATGAAAGTGCGATAGTCAGAGACAGGTGTTGAAGATTCCTTCTTGGGGAATAGGGTCATGTTCTCTGTTACAGAATAGTTAGTCTTCCTTGCAGTATACTAAAAGATTTCTTTTCCTAGGTTGCTATTTCTTAATGTAATCCAGGATTCTTCTGATAATTATTTTCCTTAAATCTCAAACTTTGCAATAGATAGATTGTTTTTCTATAATTCAAAGTAGAACTTCAGTCTGTTCAAAGCAAGATGTGATTAGTGTACTTTTACTACAACCCTATACTGATTTTGAGATTGAGTATATATAGTGTGTGATTTCCTTTGAAATAAACAAACTTCCTTGGGTTGACAATTTATGTAACACTCAATTGTTTAGTTAATAAGAAATTACAGTGACCAACATTTTGGCGTTTTTGCCGGGGAAGGAAATTATAGATTTCAAAAGCACTTATGTTCTTTCAGATATACAGATTGCATGAGAGGACGCAGAGACCCCAAAGAAACTGACCCTACAGGTGGCAGGGGTAGAGGAAGGGGAGGAAGAAAGACCTTCATCGACCAAATTATATCAAAATCTAAATCTGTTGTTCCTCAGCGACCAAGCTCTCAAAAACCAAAATCTCAACCTTCCTTTCAAGAAAAATTTTAAATGGGGAAAGAAATTTGGAGCCCTGAGATAGTTAAGAAACCAACAGAAAACATTGAGGATCGAGCAAGTGCAATAGGGAAAAAACAGAAGAAACCATGGATGAGTATAATGAAGAACTGCACCATGAAGAATAGGCAAGTCCTGAAGGAGAGGTAAATGATGAAAACTCTTTTTCTACCTTAGGATTTCCTATTGGTGATCTTCCTAGAGGAGTATCTCCCATGAAGAATATTCCACTCTCAGCTTTACCTAAATTTCATGGTTTATCTTCAGAGGATCCTGATAAATTCCTTTTCGAGTTTGACATATTATGCAGAAGTTATGATTACATTTCCAATGCTCAAAAATTAAAGCTATTTCCAGCAACATTAAAAGGAAATGCATTAAGATGGTTCATGAGTCTTGGAGGTCATGTAATCACAACATGGGGATCAAATGAAACAGAAATTCTTGCACAAATACCAAGACTATTTCTGAACAAGAGAAAAAACAGAGGAGCTATTCAAGATAATACAGAAAGAGGATGAAAACTTGGAGGACTTTGTGGAAAGGCTACAGTATAATCTACAAAGATCCAGTCACTCCGATGTAAGTAAGGATATTCTTAAAACAATATTACTAAAAGGAGTAAGGGATGACTGTCTAGATATGATGAATATGCTTGGAAAAGGGGACATATCTAAAGAATCATATGATGAAATTGTTAACCTATGTAAAATATTTTCAAGAGGAGCTGCAAGGAATAGATCAAACAACAGGGATACCACATTTTCAAGAGTTCAAAAATCAGCCAGTGGAGGAGCAACAAGAGCCGAAATAGGTAATTTACTTGAGGGTTTTAAAAATGAAATGTTAATCTCTTTTGCTTCACAAATTGACACCTTGCAGATTCAAAAGAAACAAGCCAAAGTAAAAGCATCTTTGTCCATCTTTTGTTCCAAATGCAGAGATAAGTACCCACAAAGGGAATGCCCATTGGAAAAAAAGCCAATCTACACCATTTGTGATAAGGATCATGAAACTCAACAATGCCCTTCTTTACCAGGAATCAAGGCAGCATTACAACCAACTGATGAAGAAGCTAAAGTTGTTTATCTGTTGAAAGAGAGAAGGCAATGGAAATCGTGGGGACAAGGTACGAATCCGAATATTCCATTTACATCTTCTAATCGTTGGAATAACTATCCTTCTTTTAATCAAGCAAATTACCCTCCCTTTAATCAAATGCAATACCCACCCCTCAATCAAATGAATTACCCACCCATGCAACAAACTAACCCTCCCTTTGTAGATCCAGCAATGTGGATTCCTTGGCCTCCACAACAAAAACCTTACCTTAACCAATGGAATCCAAATTGGAGAGGTCAACAATCCTTGTTCCCAAATCAATTACCTCAATTTCAATCACAATTTATGCAACCACTCTCTTTACCATCAGGTACTCCACCAAAAAATCAATTGATGAGGCCCCAACTACCTGTACAACCTAACCCTAACCCCAATCATAAGGCTGTGCAGTGCATTGATATTCAAAACCAGCCTATACTTTCTCTTTTCCCTGCGCAATGCAAGGATATTCATTTATGATCTAGGAAAATAGTAGAACCTATCATTGATGATGTTACCTCTTCTGATTCCAATAAAGAAGAAATAAAAAAGCACAATGTACTGGAAGAGGTACAATCGTCCTCCAACACTGCTGCTGAAACAACAAAACCATCATTCCCTGAGCATTTAGCTTTGACTAAAATGCATGAGCCACCTTCTTTCAATATTCTAGGGGAATTACAAAATCGTTATGTCAAAATTCCACTATTACAAGAACTAAAAGACGTACCAATTTATGCCAGAACTATGCGAGACATTTGTGTTAAGAAACCCGGTAGGAAAACTAAAGATCCCCTCACAGTTCATGTCATGGGTGATTTGTCCACACTAATTTCAGGTAAAGTTCCCCCAATTAAATATGGTGATCCTGGCCATCCTACCGTCTCAGTGAAAATTGGAAAAACAATAATTCCTCGAGTTCTGGTAGACTTAGGCGCTGCTATCAATATTATGATTCTTGAAACCTCACAACTGTTACAACTGAAGAATGAAATCAAAGATACCCCAACCATTCTAGAATTAGCTAACCGTTCTACAATCAAACCGGAAGGAGTCATTGAAGACCTAATCATCTTAGTTGAATCCTGGAATTATCCAGCTAACTTTGTGGTATTACAACCTAAAACAAAGTTGGGGGGTCACCCTCTAATTTTGGGAAGGCCTTGGCTAGCCACAGCAGATGCTTTTATCAGCTGTAGATCTGGTTCAATGACAATTTCCAATGGATATGAGACTAAACAGCTTACCCTCTACCCTCACTCTACACCCTTGATTAATAATGACAATTCCTTATGGGTGGAATTTGATGATCAAACTACTCAACCTATATTGACTATCAAACAAGCCTTAAGCCTTAAAGATGCCACTGAGGATGAAGTAATTAATAATTTTATTTGTGAACCTTCCTTCATGACTCCAGAAACTCATAACCAACTAACTGCACTTTTGGAGTCAAATACCCAGGAAAACCTTAACTCTGAAAACCCACCTCAAACATCAACCACCATCTCTTCTAAAAGTATACTAGTAGAAATTGAACCTGGAAAAACACTGAACATAAACCCCAACCTGACAGCTGCTGAAACACAACAATTAATGAAGTTACTTCTTGAACAAAAGGAAGAATTCACATGGGACTATACAGATATGAAAGGAATCTCTCCCGAATTATGTACTCATCATATCTATATCAAGGAACATTGTCGATCGATCTGCCAATCTCAACGATGAATGAACCCTAATTTAAGAGAAATTCTTAAGGAGGAACTTCAAAAATTGCTTAATGCAGGGTTTATATATCCTATATCAGACAACGAATGGGTTTCCCCGTTGGTAATAGTTCCTAAGAAAAATGGGAAATGGAGAGTATGTGTAGACTATAGAAGGCTCTATAGTCTATTTAAGGCTCTATAGTCTATAGACTAGGAGCCACTAGCAATGCACCAGCAACCTCCCATTTGGACTATGTAATGCACCAGCAACCTTTCAAAGAGAAGTTATAGGAATCATTTCTGATATGATTAATGACTCTATGGAAATTTTTATGGATGATTTTACCCCTTATGGTGTCTCTTTTGAGGAAGCACTACAAAACCTTGAGAAAGTACTTAAACGATGTATACAAGCCCACCTCTCCTTAAGAATAGAAAAATGTCATATGATGATGAGTGAAGGAGTAGTACTTGGACATTTTATTTCATCTCAAGGAATTTAGGTGGATCCATCCAAGATACAAGTCATTAAAGACCTTCCTATTCCCAAAACCCAAATAGAGGTGAGAAGTTTCCTAGGACATGCTGGATACTACAGAAGATTTATCAAATTTTTTTCCAAAATAGCTTCTCCTTTGTTTGTGTTACTTATGAAAAATGTTGAATTCAAGTGGACTAATCTTTGCCAGGAAGCATTTAATACACTCAAACATCAGTTATCTACAGCTCCTATTCTAAGAGGACCTAATTGGACACTTCCCTTTCATATATCCTCTGATGCTTCAGATACTGCAATAGGAGCTGTCTTGGGACAAGAAGAAAATCATCTCCCTTATGCTATTTACTTCATTAGCAAGAATATGACTCCTGCTGAACTTAACTATACAGTTACCGAAAAGGAATTCTTAGCAATTATCTATGCTATTAAAAAATTTCGACATTACATCACTGGCTACTCTACTTTTGTCCATACTGATCACTCAGCTATCAAATATTTAATGAAAAAACTTGTCACAAATGCTCGATTCACCAGATGGTTACTATTATTACAAGAATTTGATATTACAATTGTAGATAGACCAGGAAAAGAAAATGTAGTTGTTGATTTCCTTTCTCGGTTAACACCGGATGATAATACCCCAGTAGATGATTCATTTCCTGATGAATATCTATTTGCAGTATCTGCTCACTCACCATGGTATGTAGACATCGCTAACTACTTGGTTGCATGAAAGTTACCACCACACCTATCCCACTGAGAGAAAAGAAGAATCATTCAACAAAGTGCTCAGTATAGCTGGATAAGTGGGTGTCTTTTCCACACAAGACTTGATCAAGAAATCCAAAGATGGATTAGAGAAGATGAGGTTTATGATTTACTAAATGCTTTTCATGATGGCCCTTGTGGAGGGCATTTTGTTCATAAGAGAACAACACATAAAATTCTCAGGATGGGTTATTATTGGCCCTCACTTTTTAAAGATGCAAAGAAATATGTTCAATCATGTGATAGCTGTCAAAGAATGGGTCAACCTAATCATAGAGATAAAATTCCATTAAATCCCTAGGTAGTACTCGAACCATTTGAAAGATGGGCCTTAGACTTTGTAGGACCCATTAACCCTCCATCCAATCAAAAAGTTTATATAGTGGTCTGCACAGATTATATGACCAAATGGGTGGAAGTTAAAGAACTCCATAGAGCTACTAAAGAAGCGGTTCTAGATTTTCTATTTGAAGACATCTTTATCAGATTTGGAGTACCTAGAGAATTAGTCATAGATGGAGGACCGCCTTTCACTTCTCACGGTTTTAAATCCACCCTTCAAAAATATCATATTCATCATACAATGACTACACCATACCACCCCCAAGCCAATGGACAGGTGGAAATCACAAATAAAGTAATAGAATCCATTCTCACAAAAACAGTGAAGGAAAATAGAAAGCATTGGTCTCACAGGCTCCCTGAAGCATTATGGGCTTACAGAACTACCTAGAGAAATAGTACAGGATTCTCTCCCTATGAATTAGTTTATGGAAAAAGTGTCGTCTTTCCTATGGAATTTGAAATCAAAACCTTAAGGACTGCTTTAGTTGTCAACCTTGATTTGACCGATGCACAGATATCCAGGTTGCAACAGCTTAATGAATTGGATGAAAAAAGACTAGATGCCATTCATCAGACAACTATGATTCAACAACAAAAATCAAAATGGCATGACAAAACCATCAAGCATAAGCAATTCCAAAAAGGTAACTGGGCTTTACTGTATGATTCTCAGTTTAAATAATTTCAAGGGAAACTACGTACAAGATTGCTTGGACCTTACGAAGTGGACACTGTTTTCCCCAATGGAACAGTAAGGCTCCTCACAATTGATGACTCTAAAACACTGTTATTAGTGAATGGTCATCGGCTCCATCTGTACCAACGCCCCATTTCCAAAGAAGATTTTAATGCCACATGTGTGGCAGATTCACATTATCTCTTTTTAGAGGGACCTCCTACCCCTCATTGCAATTAATTTTTCTAAATTTAATTCCTTTAGTATTAGATTAAATTTCTTTTACTAATAATCCCTGTCAAGGAATGGCATGTTACAATTGATTCTTTTGCAGATTCTTGATCAAAGAAAAGGCCTACCAAGAAAGGATGATCTTACTCCAAGAAGATTCAAGCTTCATTTTGTGAAGCACTGCTCCCTCTTTCTTCATCACTTCCCAGCAACATTTTCCTCATTTTCCCCATCTTCCCCATTGCTGAAACACCACTGTTTAGCAATATTTCGCCCTTTTTCTCCATTGCCGAAACACCACTGTTCAACAATATTTTGCCCTTTTCCCCATTGCTGAAACATCACTTTCCAACAACATTTTCCTCATTTTTTCCATCTTCCCCATTGCTGAAATACCACTGTTCAGCAATATTTTGCCCTTTTTCTTCATTGCCGAAACACCACTATTCAACAATATTTCTCCCTTTTCCCCATTGCTGAAACATCACTTTCCAACAACATTTTTCTCATTTTTCCCATCTTCCCCATTGCTAAAACACCACTGTTCAACAATATTTCACCCATCTTCCCCATTGCTGAAACACCACTTTTCAGCAATATTTCACCCTTTTTCCCATTGTTTAAACACCACTGTTCAGCAATATTTCATTTTTTCCCATTACTGAAACACCGCTACTCAACAATTTCTCACCACTGCTGAAACACCATTTCTTCAGCAGTATTTTCCATTGTTAAAACATCACTCTTCAACAAACATTTTTCTATTCTTTTCCTGTTGTTGAAACACCACTTTCTCAGCATTCCCTGTCAATAAAAACATCTGCTTCAACTCTTTCGCTCTCAATTCTCCTATTTTCATACTACATTTTTCCCTTTCACAACCCTCTCTCATAATTAAACAAACCCTTGATACAATTTCTCTAATAAATCCAAAGTCTCTCCCATGGTTACTGCAGAACTATTATGGACAGGCACTATATTTTTTTGAAGTACGAATCAAAGGTAAAGATGAGGTATGTAAACTTTATATGTAAATACAATTGAACTATGGCTAACGAGAAGATCCCGACTCATTATTATCATTCACTTAAAATCATTATTTTAGCCATACTTGGGGGGGAAATATCGAAATCTTATGCCATCATTTCACACGAACCGACTATCGTCATTCCTTTTTACCCATTATTTTGTTTGTTTTCACCACCATTTGCATGCCTTCACCCGCAAAACTTACTCTGCTCAGAAGCGGTTACTTGACTCTCTGACTGTGCATTTTACTAAGCTGTTAGCTATGGGAGGTCATGTTATACGATACGAACCCGCCACAACAGCCCTGTTAGAATTGTATCCAGAGGTCTATCAATTTTTTCTGCAAGCAGGCTGGCTGGGTTATTTTCAGAGGCTCCAGGGATTTGATCAACAATAGGTTCTTCAATTTTCTCGAAATATTCAAGAAGATCATTCCATTGTTCAAGGGGTTCGGATTCCAGTCACAGAGGATGATATAGCATAGGTTTCATGTCTTCCTGTCACTGGCATTCATTGGTTCAGCCACAAACACATTATCCTTAATGCCCAGACGAATTTTCTCTTTCCAGGAGAACAAATTGAGCCTAAAGGTCGGGGTGTTCAACTTAGCTCATTGTCGCCTCCTTGGCCAAAAGTTACAGAGTTTTTCAAGCACTACCTCACCTGTGAAGGCCGATACTAGGTAGTCTACCAGTACGATTTTGTCTTGTTGTCTCATTTACGACATGCTAGATTGGTGAATATTCCCTACTATCTGCTTGGATGTCTTAGAAATATGTCGCATTATTGTAAAAAGGCTAAAAATCCTGCCCTTTCCCTCACCCATCACCGTATTTCTCAACTACTCATCCAAAAGGGTTTTTCCAAACAAAACCCTCCCCTAAACAACCCACCCATAAACCCTCAGGAAGCTGTTGAACATCCTGAAAATCCTCAGGAACAACAACCACAAAACCTTCCAGACCCTCTGGAAATACCTATTAATCTGCCTATAGACCCAATTGATCCAATTAACCCTCCTGCCATACCAAGCCCACCCCACAACTTACCAGAATCATCTACTCCTACTGTTCATATCCTTAGTGATGATTCTGAACTAGATAAACTTGATAACCCTCCCTGCTCCATCACTGAGGAAAAACCCACACACAAAAGAAAGAAGGAAATTCCTTCTTTTCCATCCTTTTTACAAAGAAAATGAACGAGGACCTCAACAAGATCAGCCACTACTGCCACTGCCCTAAACCCCCAACCCATCTTGCTAAAAGCTCGTACACCTTCATCCTCCCAAATTTTGGAATTTTTACCTATTCCACCCATGGGCACTGAAATAAAAGAACCAGAGGCCCAAGCTACTACGACATCATTCTCTTTAAATCAAGTAGCTAAAACACAAGAACCAACTACTCATCCAGTAGCTGAAACACAAGAACCATCTACTCATTCAGTAGTTGAAACACAAGAACTAGCTATAGTTGTTACACAAGAACCAACTATAGCTGAAACACAAGAACCAGCTGCTAATGTTGTTCTCGAAATATAGGAATCAGTTGCCCAGGGTGCTTCAACACTACTTTCTCTACATCAAGAAGCTGAAACACAAGAATCAGCTGTTGATCCTGTAGCTTCTCCACAAAAACCAGCTATTGTGGCTATGACTGTTACACAAGAACTAGTCACCCCTCTTAATACACCCATGAAATATCAACAACCACAACCAACAATGGCCTTTGTCTTATAAGAAAATGAGTTCTTAAGGTCTGAACTAGAAGCCTACAAGCAAGATCTAATAATGGTAAAGGAAGCCTACGACAAGGAACTTAAATTGTATACCCTAGCTCGCATAGTGACCATGACAGAGGAAAACACAAAAGAGAATCAGTGTAGAGAGTATATGTGCAGTCAATGTGGGGACATTTATTATTAAGCAGGCTACAAAGTAACTCAAATTCCAATGTCTGGAGCTTTCCTTGCACCTACGACTTTTGTAGTCAAAGAAGAAATCCTTGTTGTTACACAAGAACCAGTAGGACCTTCCAAAATTCAAAATGAACCCTGGCCTACAACAACTGCTACATCTGAAGCCCCTGCTTTTATTAATAAAGATGTAAAAACACTGCCTATTGATGAATCTTCCCCTCCTAGCAAGATCAGCACCCGTACTCTTGTGGAACGAGACATTCAGACCCTACCTCAGCCTATCACTTACGATGTTGAAACACAAACTCAACCATGGGATGAGCAGGAAATAATGGACAAATGGAAAAAAGAGTCTACTATTACATAGGACAAAAGCCTGCAGGAGCACATACTACTTTGGCTAAACCACATCTATTCAAACTGGGAAGCTTTGGAGAAAACATGCCAAGAATCTCATCCCCATAAGAAGCAGAATGAAGAGCTAAAAGGCAAATTGCTCCTGATGTTTGACTTGGCACAAAAATTGTTGGCTGCTAGGAAACCATCCTCCAATTACTCTCTTTTCCTCATAGAACGACTTACATTTTTTCAGATTAAATCAATGAAAGAAGGCAGAACCCATGCAGTGTTAAATCCAACAGATTTTGTTAGAACTTTTGTAGAAGCCTCTACTATTGATCAACACCTCCTATGTGAGTTATATCTTCATAATGAGGCCATCCCTGAGAACTGACATCTTAACCTTAACCGTCTTGTCGGTGATATCCAGATTCGGGCACTCACCTCCTTCCTTAACAATCAGATTACATGGCAGAATGACTTCCTAGCTACCAAGCATAATGAAGATAACCACCTCCTCTAGATACGGACAGAACCACAGAATGTTGCCACCTTTCTTGCAGAGTATTATCAATTTTTGAAGAAACCAGGGATGATTTAATATATTCAGCAACTACGGACAACAGTACTTCAGGATTGTCAACAGTTTATTAAATCCATAGAGATCGCTGCCCTACAAGAAAATAACATGTTTTGGCAACAATCTTTTGAGAAAAGGTAGGAGCACAATCCCTTTAGTCCTACCAATCTTGAGACAGCAATCTCTCAGGTACCTAGCTACATCAAATGTGTTCAGCAATGTGCTGAAATTTGGATAGGTTATCAGTTCCATTTTCCTATTATGTGGATGCTAGCAGAGAAATATCAAGTTCATCATAAGTTTCCCAAGAAGGTTGAAACAACAGCTTGGCAAAGGCTACAATGCGTTCAAGGATTTAGAGCTCCAACAGACAACACTTTCCACAACTACTGCTTAAGTAATTTGCATGCTCAGAGTCAGTATCTAGATTCTGATTCAGATTGAAGTTGCCTAAGGACATGCAACCCTTTTAGTTGGGGGGGATGTTAGGACCCTATAATGCACCTTTTTGTTCATACTTTTTGTTATCATTACATCCTTTTCCCACTCACATTTAAGCCTGCATTATCACCGTAACCTATCTTTCCAAAGGTATATAACGTTTCTTCTCTTTGCTATATGTTTAATTTGTTTTACATGTAATTTTACATTACTCTCATACTTAGCTATCGATCAAAAACATATAGTTGTTGAAACAGTTTGAACTGCAGATTATTTTTGCTGCTAGAAGACCCATTGCTGAAAGAGTCAACAACACGCAAATCCCGTTTCTGAAACAGTCCATGATTTGCAATGATGGAATAGAAATTCACACAGCAGTAACAAGAAGGAACTATTACACTGGCCACAACAGTCGCACCTTAAGCCAACACCAACCATCGCTGCTACTTGAGACAACGTTGTTGAAACAGTCAACAGAACGTAAATCCCGTTGTTGAAACAGCCTGTGATTTGCGATGTTGAAATAGTATACAACAATAGTAACAAGAAGATAAATAAAGAAGCTATTACACCGGCCGCAACAACAACACCTCAACTCAACACCATTCCAACTATTGTAACAACATTTTGCTACGGGAGACCGGAATATCCTATTCCAGCATAGAAGATTAGATCTGACTAAGAATAGGATTCGTATGTACACATGTAATTTTATGATCAATTGTATTAAGAGGATTCTCCTCTTTAAATAAGGGAAAATCATCATTAGAGGGGGAGAATTTTTTTGGCTAGAAAGGAACTACAGAGAAGAGCATGTTTACTTTGGGATATTGTAACATGATACATTTGACAGATGAATAAAATATTATTCTGAGCATTTCTTCTTAGTTCCTTTCATTTCTGACGAATCTTGTGAGAAGGAGAGGGCCCACCTTCTTCACAAGATTCACCCATTAGTTTTGTAGTGTTTTAGTATTATTTTTGTTCACGCCTTGTTTAAACTCTATTTTGCTGAAATTCTACTTTACTAAACTCTGTTTTGTTGAAACTCTGCTTTACTGAACTTTGTTTTGTTGAAACACTACTTTACTGAACTCTATTTTGCTGAAACTTTGCTTTACTGATTGTTACATTGTTTTCATACAATTCATTCCTGGGTAACTGTTAATCATTTTGATTGGTAATTATTCTTGATGAATCTATGGAAGTTTGATAATCAGAGACAGTTGCTGAAGATTACTCCTTGGGGAATAGGCTCTTGTTCTCTGTTACAAAATAGTTAGCCTTCAGTACTTGTCAAACATTTTGATTGGTAATGAGTTCATGAAAGTGTGATAGTCAGAGACAGGTGCTGAAGATTCCTGCTTGGGGAATAGGGTCATGTTCTCTATTACAGAATAGTTAGCCTTCAGTTCTTGTCAATCATTTTGATTCGTAATGAGTTCATGAAAGTGTGATAGTCAGAGATAGGTGTTGAAGCTTCCTGCTTGGGGAATAGGGTCCTGTTCTCTATTACATAATAGTTAGCCTTCAGTGCTTGTCAATCATTTTGATTCGTAATGAGTTCATGAAAGTGTGATAGTCAGAGACAGGTGTTGAAGCTTCCTGCTTGGGGAATAGGGTCCTGTTCTCTGTTACAGAATAGTTAGTCTTCCTTGTAGTATACTGAAAGATTTCTTTTCCTAGGTTGATATTTCTTAATGTAATCCAAGATTCTTCTGATAATTATTTTCCTTAAATCTTAAACTCTGCAATAGATAGATTGATTTTCTATAATTCAAAGTAGAACTTCAGTCTGTTCAAAGAAAGGTGTGATTAGTGTACTTTTACTACAATCCTAGACTGCTTTTGAGATTGAGCATATATAGTGTGTGACTGCCTTTGAAATAAATAGACTTCCCTAGGTTGACAATTTATGTAACACTCGATTGTTTAGTTAATAAGCAATTACAGTGACCAACAATAAATCCAATGATTCGAGTGCAGTGCAACTTGCAAGTGTTGGTGGAATGACACTGATTAATAGATTGGTATAAATGTCTATAGCTAAAGCATTTTCAAGTTTCTCTTTCTCTAGAGGTAAGGGTGGAATAATTTCCTTTGGTGCTAAAGCAGTATTATATAGAAAAATATATAATTTTACAATAATATCACAGGAGAGTAATAAATATCATAGGAGTGTATAGAGGTCATGGGTGTAACACAACCAACCACCTATCCACTTTTAGGCTGGTGGGATGTTTTATTTTCATCTTCTTGGAACTCGAGATGAGTATTTAGGTTCATTGGTGCCTATGATTTGTAATTTCTAATCGAAAGTGGTATATATATCTCATTCATTTCAAATACTCTATTGCATAATTATGGTTATGCTTATACTATGATATCCAAGAGATTACTTATACACAACCACAAAAAAACCAAGTTGAAGTATTAGATTAGTTGTGTGAATCATATGATATGATGAACGAAAGGGAATCTTATATGCTACAATATACTTGGGTGTGGTTCATTAGATAGAATGATTGGGCCCATAGTGGCCCAGAAATGATGGTAATGTAAAAATAAATAAATAAAAGGAACCTTAAGAAGTCATAAAAAGAAGAAAAAATACAAGACATACATTATCTTTGATATTCTAATGTGTAGCATTACATTGATACAACAACTAGAGCATCTACAAATGTGCAAACTGGATACTGTAGTAAATAAAAACATAATTATATTTAGTTTTTAGTAAAAACCAAAAATACTTTTAAGACATGTCAATAAATCCTAATAGAAATTAAAATCGACAAGATTGCAAATAGTAGACACCGCTGATATTATTTTTTGCAAAATCCATATGAGAGGAGATTAAATAGTGACACACACACACACACACATCTCAGATGTGATGGCCTGAATAAGCTCTTCTTGGTTTCGAGAATAATTTATTGGAGCCGTCTGATCTTGGAGCAAACCTCCCTCGATTTGAAGGAGCAACAACAAAGTCAACATTGACTATGTTGTTGCTTCATTGGATCGACATAGGTTTTCTCCAAGAATAAACAGTTCCAATAAATGTTTCTATATTGAACAGGTCGAACCACATGAAGGTGGAAGCTCCTATGGCCCCTCCCCCCCTCACATCACTCTCGATTCTCCAATACCCAATCTATATTCTACTAAAACATTTGCATTAAAAATATTCAAAATTGATAAAAAGTGATTGTAAAGTTATAATGAGGTTTATCATTCAAACACATGTCATAAAAAATAACTTTTATAAATGAGATTTATCATTCAAAATATGTTACAAATATACTAGCTATATAATGTACATCTATTTGTCTTATAAAATTATTATACATCATCAATTTATTTTAGTCTTCTTTGGTGTTTTCCAGTTCTTAAGTAATTCATCCATGTCCATGTCTTCATTTACTGGGTTCTCTTCAGCAACTGATGTTGCTTCAGTCCTTTCACGCCGAGTATGTCTAGTATCGTACCCACAGAGTGGAGGTTGATGTGAGGGGCCATCACCTACAAAAACAAAATATATTAAATTTATATGGCCAATTTTTAAATATCATTGAAGTAGTTCATTAATATTAAAAAAAACATCTGCAATGTAATTATTTACCTATTGGTCCACTATTCGGCACCGTTGGAATAGTTTCCATGTTCTCCTGATCATCTTTGGGTCAAGGAGGATTAACTACGACATTCTCTGCCATTGAAATCAAAAAATTTATAAAGACAAAACCGTAAATGTATAAGTAATAAAAATTAGAAGTGCAAAATTTATAAGTACGAAATTATTAAGTACATGATTAATATACAACCATTTTACCATCGTGGGCCTCAATCACAGGAACATCTTGGGGCTATTGGGGAGCACCATGATCTTCTAGCCGCGTTTCCCTATCAATGCTTTTTTGTCCAATGCTAATGGTTTCATTGATAGTGTTGCTTCCCTCATTAAAACGAAGTAAGGCATTAAAGTTATGGACCGTATCAAACATTTACGTATTTTATAAGTAATGAAAGGTTAATGTAGACTGATTTTTATTTACCTTATCCCACAAACTGGATCTTGGGGTCTGCCCCATGCTTTTCCTACGATCAACCATGACTTTATAATCATAATTGTAACCAAGTTGGAGGTCTTCCTTCGTGGTTTCAATTACGAAGTCATCACTCTGCATTGCATAAGAGCATGTTTTTTTAATGTTTTTGGTGGCAATAAACTAAAAGTTGCAAGGATATACAAATAATATTCTTAAGATGTTTGGGTACTTATGATTCGTGGCTGTAACATCGAGTATTCACCCTAGCCTAGACTGTGTTGGCCATGTTTGGAAATCCTTGCTTTGGTTTCCTTCGAAGTGCCAGTAAACCTATCATCAAAATTTTCAAGTATGTTATATAACACACTTTTATTTAGATCTAAAGAAAATTAAAGGTATTGAAATAAAAATATTGTAATTTACCTTGGGGTACTAGTTATTTTTCTTCTTATTTTTTCAATATCTTTTTTTTTGCATCATCAATGATTTCCTTCCACTCCCTCTTGGAATCGAGGGAGGATGCTCATACCTAGGGTTGCCTGTCAAGCTTCATCTATAAACATATCACATATATTTTAAATATTTTCCTAATGCAGAGGTGATCGCTCTTTTATTGAACGTGTCTACCCCAAAGAGGCCTTCGAGATAATCCATAAGTTCTTTTTTGAGGTTGGAATTATGGAAATTCCACCTCATGCATAAGTTTTCCCTAAAAATCAACAAGGCCTTTCTCTCCAGGTGCCTATAAAAATGGTTGTTTCCTACACACAAAAAGATATGATCATTATTTTAAAAATAATAATCTAGATGATTTGTGTATGAGATGGACAACAAGAAATAGTTAAAATATGAAAAACTACCTAGGAGTCTTATTTCTTTTAATGGAAGTTTGTTATCGTCGACCAAAACTATGTATAGAAGGATCCTCGTTCTGGTCACACGTCTAGCTCCAGGAAATGCAACCATGTCAAACACATCATCAGCCTCATCTTTGTCACCACCTCTAGAGCCTGACTGTTGTGTGGATGCCTAGCGGTGTGTGTCATGGATCCTATCTAAATTAGGTGTGGAAGATGGATAAGTAAACAATACTCTAGCAACTATATGACAACCCGCGTCAGGACTCTATGGCATATCTGCAGGGCCACTACTACCAACACTGAGCTGAGCAGGCTCCAAAAATCTCTTTATAAAAAAGAAAATGTTTTTTCGTGAGATAATGTAAAAGTTAAAAAACATACTTTCATAATTGAACATATGAGTACATTAAAAAAAACACTTTAAATTATGGTTATTACCTTATATGTGCTAAGTTGTGACATAAGGAGATTGATCCTTTCTAGGATGTCGGGAGTTTGATCTGGACGGTCTAACAAGATATCAAGTTCCTTAGTCTCTTTAATGATCTTTCATTTTATTAATACCATCGGATCAAGGGATGAATACAACCCCTCCTCATCGAAGGAATCATGATCAACATGGCTTACCGACTACATATAATTTCAACATGAAAACCAATGTTATTTTAGTTATATAAACAAATGAAATAACTAATCACCACACAAATAAAATTATATAAAGAAATAATATAATTCACATAAAATGAAAGACAAATTTGATAATCATTTACATGTTCTATGGCTAGCCTTTTTCCACGATCATCCTGCCACATTATAATATAATCATAACCCCAAATATTTAAAAAATTGTTAACAATAACAAAAAAAATTATCCCCACCCAAATAAAATCAACCTCGACGACCAACCTCCCACATTATTATAAAATTGGGACCATGAAATATTTAAAACATTGTTAAAGATAAAAAAAAAAAAAATGCAATAAGTAGAAGTTGCTTAAAGAGGTGTTGCATAAGCACTTGTTGGCCCTTGACCAAGTTTTGAATAATACTTGGTCATATTTGATCATTTTGGGACTTCGACAACCTGTCAAAGATGGAGCACAACGCAAAGCAGAGATCACAGGATCTCGCCCCACTTTGGGTCCTTTTTGAGTTTTTGGGTTAATATAACGGGAAAGGAATGTTGGCCCATGGGTTTACCCATGCTTAGGCCCATTTTTGTAATCTATAGATAGATACTTGGGCCATGTAAGTAGTGGACGATAGTACATCTATGTGATGTATAGTTGATGGTTTAATGCTAGTTACTGGATGTGTGTGATCGGATGCATATTGTAAGGGCTCAGTGCAAGTTGTTGTAGTTTTGTGTTGAAGTGCAAGGAAGAAGGATCTAGCGAGGTGCACAGATCTTATGTCCTGTGTGAAGTAAGGATAGATGAAGCTCCATGCTGTAACTGCTTGGTCAAGATAATATAAAAAGAAGACTTTTTGGACATAGCCCCAGGGTGGGGGTGAACCACGGTAACTCTATGTGTTGTGCTCTGTGCTTCGATTTGATGTGTTTTTCTCTTCATTGCTAAGTGCCTTGATGTGTTTAGATAGATCCAGTTATGCTTTATGCTTATGAGATATGAATTAATGTTATGCCTGATATATAATATGCTTAGTGCTTAATCTATCAGATCTGGTCTTTTGTATACTGATGAGTGTTGAATTAACTTAGAACTAAGTAAATACTACGATGCTCTGTGCTGACTGCGAAGTATAATAAGGGTTAATTCAAGGAGAACTATTAATGCTAAGTGCTTTGCTAAGTGTGTAATCATAGATCTGTGTCCCAGCTAAGGCTGCAGACACCTGATTCCTGCAACCACCCCTACCTCTACCTCGGGTGAGACTTCATCTGCTTCGCAGGTGTTGTCGAAAGGGCCAATAGTTAGGGTTTTGTTGGTGCACTATTGTAGCGTTGAACCTTGGGTTTTCCCCTGTGCCAACAAATGGTTCCATCATCGGGACTTGAAATTGTGATTGCTGGGAACTAGAGAAGAAGAAGCTATGTGCAAAGAAAGCTCTATGCATAGATCTATGCCTTAGTGCAGATCTTTTTTCTTAACCTGCGAAGATTTGTACCAAGAATAAGGTCAGATATGAAGAAAGGAAGATTAGATATGAAGAAAAGAAGCGAGATCTGAACGTTGTGTGCTCTAAGAAAAGTAAAATTGGAAATTCCTAAAAGAAAGAGGCCAGATCTTTGAGAAAAGAGGCCAGATCTGCTAGAAAAGAGGTCAGATCTACAAGAAAGAGGTAAGATCTGTAAGTTCTGTGCTATGATAAAGGTAAGAATAGTTAAAATTTTAGATCTGAAAGATTTGTGCTCTGTAGAAGTAAAATAAGTGAAATTGTTTGTTTCTAAGAGCATGAATCTAGGTATGATTGATAGATTATTTCCTAGTTTGAAGACTAGGGCATTAATAGATGAAAGAAAGTTTGATATGAATAGATCTGATAAGAATAATGATAGATATGTTATACCTATGTATAGAAAGAATGTTTGGACTAACAGCTGGATGCAGGATCCTAGGAAGAATTTTTTGCAGGCTAGCTACCATGATCCTAGTGCACAATAAAGAAGAGGCTGGGGATCATTTAAAAGAAAGAGAGGACTAACCCTATGTTACAATTGCAGAAAACTGGGACATCTAGCTAAGGAGTGCCCTGGTGGAAGAACGCGTTGTCTCTGTTGTAAGGCTATGGACCATGAAGTATTAGATTTCCCTAGAATGATTGATAAGCTTGAAAGAATAAATCTGAATGAAGGACACCCTAAGGTAGATCCAAAAATAGAAGGACCCCAGAAAGAATCAGAGATTATGTTACTGAAAATGAAAGAAACCCTGGATGAACATAAAAATGTCAGTTTGTCAGAGATCTTCAAAGAAAAGGAGAAAATTGAAGTAAGAATAGGAGACTTCGACATTGACTGTGCTCTAGATGAAGGAACACAGATGAACATTATGATAGAAGGTACTTGGGAAGCCCTCGAAAGGCCTGCTCTGGTGCCCTCGCTAGGAACTATAGGATTATTTAAAGGAAAAATGTTAACCCTATGTGGTAGGATTACTCAAATAGCTATGAGCACCCATGGAGCTTCGATAGAGGAAGAATTTGAAGTTATCAAATTTATTGAGCACCATGCCCCATTTCTAGTTTTGTTAGGCAAGATTTGGATTGAAAAGGACCAGATCTAGAGAAAAGAAGAAAAGCAAGCCATAGAACAGAAGAAGCAATAACTCATGCAATTTATGACTAGAAGGATCTCCTACTTGATGGAAGAACAAGAGCACAAGCCTAAACTATTGAACACTATGGACTTGGATATCAAAGATATAAGAGCATTAGAGGAACCACAGAAGATCGAGATACCTAATCTGTATGATGAAAGAGTATTACCCTTGGATATGAAGAAAGAATCTCTGCATTTCAAAGTGTCTATGATAAGAGAAGATACGAATCCGAATGGAAAATGGATGACTGAGACGAAACTCACTGGGAAAAAGGTCAGGAAGCTAAGAAATAAGAAAGAAAAGATCAAAAAGTTACAAAAGATTCCAGAGAAAACTTTGCAAAAGGAAAAATCATAGGAATCGAGCTTCGTCAGGATATCAGAACAGTGACATGGGTCACTTCGACATAGCGAAGCGATATAGCTGTTGGAAGCCAATATAACCATTCAAATGTCGTTCCAAATGGGTCGGAGTGCATTTATGGCTTGCCACTAGACCGTTAGATCACACCATATGGACAGAACATCAATTAATGCCGCCTCATACCCATTGTAAGAAGACCATTGCTAAGTTTCCCTACTTAGTCTATCACGCCATGCACCGAAAATACCTTTTGCTAAATGAGAATCTGAGCCCAAAATTTGACATTACTTCACCCTGTGATCATCACCTTGTTTCCATACCATTCACTGTAGCCTCTAAATTCATTTTCACACACGAGATAGTCGACCCCAGCTTGTATGTCGGACAAGCTCAACACTGCTGAAAAAGTAGTTGAAGAAGTTTTGATTGACTTAATGACTGAGAGAGTCATGTCAGAAAGAAGAATTTCCATCGGCATCCAAGCATCATCCACAACAGGAGTATAGGCCTCCCCATCAACTGCTCAAGCAAGGAAATATCTACCCAACGCAGAGAGAATAACTAAGCACAAGGATGACATCGCAAATGCCAAGCTTATCCCACACATTCTACCAACTTACTTACCACCTCTAAACGGTGCCATCAACTGTGACAGTGTACCTCAAGAATTTGAGTATGCTTTGATCACCGTGTACCTTCCGAAAGGGGTGCGCACAGTCCGTGCTGACCAGGATAAACTCACAACACTGAAATTTAGTGATTTTAACCTCGTAGATCGTAAATCTTACAACATGTTAGCTCTGCATAAATACTTAACCATGACCAAAGGCAAGAATTCTAAAATTGTCCCGCAGTCATGGACCTAGGACATCACATAGTCCACACTGCTTAATGTAATGAAGATCACACACTTTGGAAGACACCACGAAGTCAATGCATGTGTCAATTTGTTGTTGTCCTGTACCACGGAGGATATTTATGGCTAGACCACCGCATCACTGTGGATCCAACCTTGATCAATCGGATCACAGGACTTAGTATGCAAGGCCTTGACCCACAAGAATTTTACCCAGTAAAGACCTAAGACTAAGCACTAGCCCAGAGAATAAAAGAAACTTACAGCGATGTTGAGAAGGGAAAACGAGGCTACAAGGTAGCCTCTATCCAAAATGGTGCTGTACACCTTGCCCATCAGCTGATCAAGAGCAAGCTAGTTTGCAAGAATAGACCAACACAAGTGACTGGATTCATAGCTGACCTTGTAGGGAAGTGCATCAAGGGACTACAAATGAACTGGGCGCAGTATCTTGTAAACCAGCTAGAGATTGATTGCAGAGAAGTGCAAGACCAAGGGTACGAGTTCCATTTCAGTTGGTTGCTCATACTAATCACCTTAATCACCTAGGAGCTACCAGAAGGTGCCACTTTTCTGGATATCGAACCCTTCGAACCATTGGCGGCAAAGTTTTGTATGCTATGGTACTCCAATGACATGAACAAACAGTGGCAGTCTAATGCCATCTTCCACGCCTATTATAACCAATTGAAGAATGCAATCCATTCTACACCGTGCATCACTCCAAACACACTTCATAACTTTAGACCTTTGACAAAGTTCAAGGTGGACTGCCACTTCACCTATATCACACCACGCATTGATGACCACAAACAACAGCTCCAATCATACTACAAGTTGACAAAAGAAGACTTGGAATAGATTACCAAAGATTGGTTGGAAAACCTCCTTGTTCCAGCGGACCCCGTAGAAATGTCTGGCGTAGAAATCCCTGAAGCTATGTTGGATACACATGGACCAAGTAAGACTAAAAAGGATTTTGAAGTTCAAGATATCCATAGCACATCTATGAAGACCACTTCGATCTCACCTGCGCAGGGAGGTGATGGTGAAGAACTATGTGGGACAAAAGTCGAGCAAAACAAAGGTGAGGTTTCTCTGCCTATAGAGGAGGAGGATCCCTCCAAGAAAAGGAAGACCACCCCACCAAATCCTTCATCCCGAAAGAAAGACAAGGCCACCTAGATGACTTTGACTTCTTAACCATTACACTGAATGATTCTTCACAAGAGATCGCAGAATGACAAGAAGTGAAGAAGGGGGATCTATTTAGCTGAATCAGTTGAGAACTTCAAGGAATGCAGTAGATACTCTAGTCCAGCCGAGCAACTTCTACTATGCCCTTCACAGTTACAACAGTAGCAATAGATGATGAGCCCACCCAATTACACCAAATCACCGATAAATTTGAAGCTCGCCTTCGACGAGCTCAAGAAGACACAGTGCAAGCCACCCAAGCTTTAACACAAGTAAAGAGTATAATTCTAGAACAACAGAGTAAGTCAGAATGGGAAAATATTGCCCTGAAAGTGAAGTGGGATGAGGAAAAAGCATAATTGCTAGTAGAGAAACTTGAAGTACAGGAAAGGGTTCACAAAGCACTTCACTCTGTGACGGTCATAGAAGTAAGGCTTGAAGAATGTGTTCCACATTAGGTGGCACAACTTAAAGAAGTAATCCAACAACTTCAGCAGCACATCAAAGATCTGGAACTCCGTACCATGCCCGAGACTGCTCAAGAAATAAGAGATCTAAGGGAGGCAACTACTCGTAACACGGTCAACTGATTAAAAGCCTTTTCCTTGGAATACAAGTAGTTGTGTTCTAGAATCACCCAAGCTCTTGAGAACCTTGCAGAGAACCTAGATTTGCATGCATTGGAGGTACAACTCCAAGAAGCAATGCATCATGCAGACACGCTACATGCACAAATGAAGTCCTTGACCCCAGTCGAAAGAATGAAGAGGTTTGTAGAACAATGCACCGCCCAACAATAGGTACATGCACTGCAAAGTAAAGTGATGGAAGTCTCCCAATGACTTCAACCAATACAAGAAAAATCATGTCAGATGTTCACCGAAGTTGAAAGCTAGGGAGCCAAGCTTGAACAAGTTTTCATCACCACAGAACAATGCCTGGAAGAGACAGTAAATGACACAATGATCCAAGAATTCACTGAGCAAGAGGATGTCACACTACAACAGGTCAAATAATCTCGAGCCAAGCTCGAGGCGTTCGAAGTAGAATTGATCAGACCAGAGTGACTCGGGATGAGTCACAAGTGAGTGTTGGGGGCCTGTTGGCGCTTGACCAAGTTTTGAAGAATACTTGGTCATATTTGACCGTTTGGGACTTTGAAAGCCTGTCAAATATGGAGCACAATGTGAAGCAGAGATCATGGGATCTCGACCCACTTTGGGTCCTTTTGGGTTTTTGGGTTAATGTAACGGGAAAGGGATGTTGGCCCATGGGTTTACCCACGCTTAGGCTGATTTTTGTAATCTATAAATAGATACTTGGGCCATGTAAGTAGTAGACGGTAGTACATCTATGTGATGTATAGTTGATGGTTTAATTCTAGTTACTGGATCTATGTGATCGGATGCATATTGTAAGGGCTCAGTGCAAGTTGTTGTAGTTTTGTGCTGAAGTGCAAGGAAGAAGGATCTAGCGAGGTGTGCAGATATTCTATCCTATGCGAAGTAAGGATAGCTGAAGCTCTGTGTTGGAACTGCTTGGTCGAGATAATATAAGAAGAAGACTTTGTGGACGTAGCCCCATGGTGGGGGTGAACCACGATAACTCTGTGTGTTGTGCTCTATGCTTCGATCTGATGTGTTTTTCTCTTCCTTGCTAAGTGCCTTGATGTGTTTAGATAGATCTAGTTATGCTTTATACTTATGATATATGAATGAATGTTAGGCCTGATATATAAGATGCTTAGTGCTTAATCTATCAGATCCAGTCTGTAGTATACTGATAAGTGATTAATTAACTTAGACCTAAGTAAATACTGCGATGCTCTGTGCTGATTGTGAAGTATAATAAGGGTTAATTCAGGGAGAACTATTAATGCTAAGTTCTTTGCTAAGTGTGTAATCACAGATCTATGTCCCATCTAAGGTTGCAGACACCTGAGTCCTGCAACCACCCCTACCTCTACCTCGGGTGAGACTTCATCTGCTTCGCAGGTGTTGCCGAAAGGGCCGATAGATAGGGTTTTGTTGGTGCGTGGTTATAGCGTTGAACCCTAGGTTTTCCCCTATGCCAATAGTACCCACACACTATTAGTTGATGTTTCTATTCGATTCAAATGGTAATCCACTAATAATTCTTCCCCGAGAGCTATCTTTTTTATTGCGCATAGGACTACCCAATTCTCTTCCCGTCTCTCATATATGCAATTTGGTTGCTTGTTTGTTGTCCCAGATCGTGTGATGTTTATAAACCTTGCAATATTGTCAAAAGCTTTAGGCCTTCCATCAATATAGATAGTCACTACCTTATTTTTATCGTTGTTTATTAGTTGTATATAATTTGAGGTGATTGCATATATTTGCATACTTCTCATGTACCAGACTATCCACATCCAATCGTTATAATTGTAAAACAGTCTGACATAGTCCTGTTGGAAATATGGCTATAGCAGAGATGACGCAGATGGTCAAGGTTTTCATTGATGGCAATCGATTGTTTATGGAGCACTCACAAGAGATGCTAGAACACAGAAGCTGAAACACAGATGCTGAAACACAAATGCTAGAACACAGATGCTGAAACACAGTGCTGAAACAGAGCTGGAACACAGAAGCTGACACAGATGGTCAAGGTTGTCATTGATGGAAATCGATTGTTTATGGAGCACGCACAAGAGATGCTGGAACACAGAAGCTAAAACACAGATGCTGAAACACAAATGCTGGAACACAGATGCTGAAACACAGTGCTGAAACAGAGCTAGAACACAGAAGCTGACGCAGATAGTCAAGGTTGTCATTGATGGAAATTGGTTGGGTATGGAGCACGCACAAGTGCTGAAACATAGATGCTGGAACACAGATGCTGGAACACAGATGCTGAAACACAGAAGATGCAGGCTGTCAAGGTTGTCAGTGATGGAAATCGGTTGGTTATGGAGCACGCACAAGAGATGCTGGAACATAGAAGCTAGAACACAGATGATGGAACACAGATGCTGGAACATAGAAGCTAGAACACAGATGCTGGAACACAGATGCTGGAACGCAGATGCTGAAACACAGAAGACGCAGACTGTCAGGGTTGTCAGTGATGGCAATCGGTTGGTTATGGAGCACGCACAAGAGATGCTGGAACATAGAAGCTAGAACATAGATGCTGGAACACAAATGCTGGAACATAGATGCTGGAACACAATTGCTGGTTCACAGATGCAGAAACACAATGCTGAAACAGAGCTGGAATTTATGCTGAAACACAGCGCTGGGCTGAAACACAGTGTTGGAAACTATGCTGAAACAGTTGGGTTTCTCTAATCACTCTGGACGGGGGAAGGACTTTCAGTCTAAAATTAGACTGGTAGTTAAGACAGGACAGCGTTGCATGATGTGGCATGCGTAGAGGAGGCATGCAAAGAGCCAGCTCAGAAAATCAGGGAGAACGTTGGCATGCGAAAAGCAGAAGAAAGAATGAAAGAAAGGGAAACTGCAGCTGGAGTTGAGAAAAGCAGAAGGACTTTTAGTCTAAAAGTAGACTAGCAGTTAAGAC